>CABHPQ010169369.1:0-48883 GCA_902168405.1 Peromyscus aztecus
TAGTATGTAAAGTATATGTAAAATCATAGTCACTCAATATATTTCTTTTCATACATTTTCTCATTTAAAGGGCAAGGCAAATTAAATGGAGGAATGTGTTTATTTTAACTAATTCTTTTGTGGTGTTGTTATGGTGAAATTATAATTGAATTACATTTGCCTGCTTTCCTAGAACAATTGCTGAAGTAAACTAGAATAAAATATTAGACTTGATGTAGCAGTTGAAGAGAAAACAGTTAAGATATTGAGAACAGAAAACTAGCCTGTGAATTCCTTCAGATGCAGACTATCAGGGATAACAGCTACACTCATAGTTCCAACACTTTGGAGCGTATAGCTATCTTAAGGCTGATAGCCAACTCTCCTAGATGTATTTAGTATGTGTTGAGACTTGAGCATCAAGATGTTTGTAAAGGTCTCCAGGGGGTGTACAATATATGGCACCATTTGAGAAGAAATAGTGTATACTTGTTTTGTTTTAGATAGTGTGTTGCTTTGTGGCCCCAACTGGCCTGGCACTTGTAATCCTCCTGCTTCAGCCTCCCAAGTGATGGGATTATAGGCATGCACTAATGTGCCAGAATTTTACCCCTTTAAAGGAGCTACCATTAGAAGTCAGAGTATTAAAAAATTGTTTCTGAAATAATGAAAATAATTTTTATTTTTGCTACTACTCGAGATGGAAGCAGCATTGTTGGGAAAAGCTTTCAATTATACACATAGGTTACTGTCACTGTTGTAGGTACATGGCGGCGATCCACCTAGCCATTTTTGTTTGTAAGCATAAGTGAACCCCAATGTGGAGGTAACTGATGACAAGGGAGCTTCATTAGAGTTGAATAAGGAGACTTGGATGCCATCCCAATTCTTCAACTTACCAGCAGAGTTATGGTGAATAATTCTTTTAACTTTGCTTAAATTTTTTAATTTTGGAATTTTTCTAATTTTTTTTCTCCCCGATAAATAACCAGAGAGAATAATCCTAAGAATAACTGAAGCTGTTGTGCATGTTGTTGTATAGTTTTTTTCTATATATTTTTGAATAAAACTTTTAAAAGTTTATTATGTGTATATATGTGAAAGAGAAAGTGCGCTTGCACGTGTTTGTGTGTGTATGTGTGTGTAAAACTGGTGCAAACATGCCATAGAGCATGTGTGGAGGTAAAAGAACAACTTTTGGAAGTTGGTTCTCTGCGTTCATTATGGGAACTAGGGACTGAACTCAGGTTGTCAGGTTGCATCACAAGCATTTTATCCACTGAGCTACATTGCCAGCTCATGAGTATGGTTTTTGTATAGAACTGGTCTTCATTGCCAGACTCAAGAGATCCTCCTGCCTGAACCTTCTAAGATTTTTCTTAGTTTAAAAAGTGCCATAGCATTGTACATTGTAGTCATTTCCTGGGTGTGATGGGATTTTTCCCCTATATTATTGCTACCTGAAATGAGCTCTATTATATAGTCATTAATCATTGCAACTGAACTTGGCATGTATAATAGAGAGGTATCATTTTATATTTGTTCTCTATGCAGTGGATAAAAATACAAGGTTTAACAAGAGCACCCAAGTTCATAAGAGAAACACTACTACAGCTAAAATCATATACTGAGCTTCACACAGTGAGGTGACTTTAAAACCTTACTCTTACCAATAAACAGGTCATCCAGACCAAAATTAAACAGAGAAATGCTGGAGTTAAATAATGTCATACATCAAACAGACCTAGCAGATATTTACAGAACACTTCATATAAATACAGAAGAATATACTTTCTTCTCAGAAGCTCATAGAACTTTCTCCAAAACTATGTACTTATACACAAAGCAAGTATCAACAGATATAAGAAAATAGAAATAATACCCTGAATCCTATCTGACCACCATAGTTTAAAGCTGGATATCAACAACAACAGAAACCTTACAAACTCATAGACACTGTGATATCAACAACAACAGAAACCTTACAAACTCACAGACACTGTGATATCAACAACAACAGAAACCTTACAAACTCACTATTGAATGAAAAATGGGTCAAGACAGAATCAAGAAGGAAATTAAAAACTTTTTAGAATTGAATGAAAATGAAAACACAATATACCCTGTCCTATGGGACACAATGAAGGCAGTTCTGAGAGACAAGTTGATAGCACTAAGTGTCTGCATCAAAAAATTGGAGAGATGGCATATTAGTAACTTAGCAGTGCACCTGAAAGCTCTAGAAAAAGAAAGAAAGAACACCTAAACGGGAAGATATAATCAAACTAAGGGCTGAAATCAATGAAATGGAAACAAAAACATAATACAAAGAATCAATGAAAGCAAGAGTTGGTTCTTTGAGAAAATCTGTAAGATTGACAAACCCTTTGCCAAATTAACTAAGAGATGGAAAGAGAAGATCCAAATTAGAGATGGATAATTAGAGATGGAAAGGGAGACATGACAATAGACACTGATGAAATCCAGAGGATAATGACATCCTTTAAAAATCTGTAATCTACCAACTGGAAAACCTCAAAGAAATGGATGAATTTTTTGACATATATCATCTACCAAAATTAAATCAAGATCAGATAAGCAATTTAAACAGACCCATAACCCCTGGTAAAATAAAAGCAGTAATTAAAATCTCCTGATCCAAAAAGCTCAGGGTCAGAGGGATTCAGTGCAGGTTTCTACTGGACCTTCAAAAAAGAATTAATGCCAATATTCCTCAAATTATTCCACAAAATAGAAGTAGAAGGAATATGAGGCCACAATTATCTCAATACCTAAACTATACAAAGATCCAACAACGAAAGAGAATTACAAACTAATCCCTTGTGAACACAGGTGCAAAAATTATCAATAAAATAGTTACAAACCAAATCCAAGAACACACCAGAAATATCTGCTGTGATCAACTTGACTTCATCCCAGAGATGCAGGGATGGTTAAGATACATATATCAATAAGCGTAATATACCACGTAATATAGACTAAAAGACAAAACCACATAATCATCTCATTAGATGCAGAAAGTCCTTTGACAAAAATCCATCATCCTTTTATGATAAAAGTCCTAGAGAGACTAGGAATACAAGGGACGTACCTCAACATAATAAAGGCAATTTACAGCAATTCCACAACCAATGTGTTCAACCTGAACAGAGAGAAACTTGAAGTATTTGCACTGAAATCAGAAAGAAGACAAGGATGTCCACTCTCTCCATACCTATTCAATGTAGTACTTGAAGTCTCAGCTGCAGCGATAAGAACTGAAGGAGATCAGGGGATACAATAGAAAAAAAAGTCAGTGTTTTTATTTACAGATGATATGACTGTCTACATAAAAGGCCCTAAAAACTCCATCAGTAACTTTCCACACTGATAAACACTTTCAGTAAAGTAGCGGGATACAAAATACAAGATCAGTAGCTGTCTTATATACAACTGTCAAACTGAGAAAACAGGAAAACAATACCTTTCACAATACCCTCAAAAAATACCTTGGGGTAAATCTTTAATAGAAACTTTAAGACATTGAGGAAATAAATTAGACATCAGAAGATAAAAAGATTTCTCATGCTCATGGGGTAGGATTAATATAGTGAAAATGGCCATCCTACCAAAAGCAATTTACAGATTTAACACAATCCCCATCAAAATTCCAATTTCTCCACAGAAATTGAAAAAACAATTTTCAGCCTCATATGAAGCTCAAAAAGATACGGGATAGCTAAAATAACAAAACAATTCTGATTAATAAAAGAACCACTGTAGATATTCACATTCCCAATCTTAAATAGCACTACAGAGCTATAGTAATAAAAACAGCATGATATTGGCATTAAAAACAGACATGTTGATCAATGGAATTGAATTGAAGACCCAGACTAAGTCCACACGCTTATGGACACCTGATTTTTTTCTTTTAACAAAGAAGCCAGAAATATGCACTGAAAAAAAGACAGCATCTTCAACAAATGGTGCATATTTACCATCCTGTGCAAAACAACTCCAAATAGATTAAGGACCTCAGCATAAGGCCCTGATCTGATATGAGAGGTGGGGAATAGTGTTGAATTCATTGGCAAAGGATAACACTTTCTTAACAAGATACCATTAGCACAGGCACTAAGACCAACAATAAATGGGGCCTCATAAAACTGAAAAGCTTCTGTATGGCCAAGGACAACATCAATTGGGCAAAGCAGTAGGTTACACACTGTAAAAAGATCGTTACCAATTATATATCTGAATATATATATATATCCCAATTTTAAAAATGGAGTGCAGAACTAAACATAGTTCTCAGAAGATGAAAACAAATGGTTGAGAAGCACTTAAAGAAATGTTCAACATCCTTAGTCATCAGGGAAATGCAAATCAAAACTACTTTGAAATTTTATCTTACATCAGTCACAGTGGCCAAGATCAATAAAACAAATGACTGCTCGTGCTGGTGAGGATGTGGGCAAAGGAGAACCCTTATTCATTGCTGGTGGGAGTGCAAACTTGTACAGCCTCTATGGAAATCAGTATGGTGGTTCCTCAGGAAGCTGGAAATAGTTCTACTTCAAGAGCCAACTATACTACTCTTGGGCATATACCCAAAGGATCTCTACATCCTACTACAGAGATACTTGTTAATTGCTGCTCTATTCATAATAGCCAAAAATTTATAATAGCCTAGCTGTCTATCAACTGATAAATGGATAATGAAATGTGGTACATTTACATGATCAAGTATTATTCAGCTGTTTAAAAAATTATTAAATTTGCAAATAAATGGATGAAACTAGGGAAAAAAATCGTCCTGAGTGAGGCAACCCAGACCCAAAGAGACAATATTGTATGTTTTCTCTTCTATATGAATGTTAGCTTTTAAGCTTTCAATATGTGTTGTACAATCTGTATAACCGCAGAGGTTAGGTATGTAGTAAGGGACTAGGGAGAAGGAGAAGGTCTCCCAGGGAGGGGATATAGCATATATTGTTTTGAAGAGATAGCGGTGAGACCAGAGTGGAAGGACTAAAGGGAAGAAGAAAGAAGAGAGGGCGAGGGGGAGAATGTGGGGAGGGACAGCTGACACTAAGATGTTGTGGACTAGAATATTTAACTAGGTGAAGAGGTGCTGCTTTTGTTTATGCTGCAGTTGTTTAACTCTGTAAAGATGTGTTGCTGTTTCACCTTGCCTGCCTAAGGCACCTGATTGGTCTAATAAGAATCTGAACGGCCAATAGCTAGGCAGAAGGGGGATAGGTGGGACTAGTAGGCAGAGAGAAAAGGGGAGCCAGCCAGCCAGACATGGAGGAAGCAAGAAAGCAGGATGGACAGTACATAGATGAGGTAAGTGAGCCTCAGGGCAGCACATAGATAAATAGAAATGGATTAATTTAAGTTTAAAAAGCTAGCTAGAAACAAGCCTAAGCTAAGGCTGAGCATTCATAATTAATAGTAAGTCTCTGTGTCATGATTTGAGGGATGGTAGTCCGAGAAAGCCTCCTACACTAAGAGCCATTTGAGGGACCATATGGAAACCTACTACTATAGAAGCTTCTTAAAATATATACATATATGAAATAAATAATGGGGAGACAATGTCCTGACTAGACATCTTATGCCACCAAATAAAACCTCCAGTGCCAGGAATGGGTTATATCTATTTGAGTCATTGGCCAAAGTGGCATCAAGGAAATTCCCTTGGTTGCTCTTCAAAAACTGATGGTAAGGCCCTATTGTTGATACAGCACTTACATAATTCATCAAACATGGAGAAGTAGAGCTAGTGACTAACTAGAGGCTTCACCCCTAAAGACTAGCGTTCATGGTACTGGGGAGTATTCTTAAATGCTACCAGAGACGAAAGGTAACTGTTAACCCGGCTACAAACCCTATAATCTGCAACAGTGGTCTTCCAGTAAGAGATGCTGGTGCAATAGCGGCACAAACACTGTGGGAGCAACCAACCACTCTGATTGGATTTAAGCACACTCCATGAGATGGAGTCCATATCTGACACTGCTGTGGTGGCCAGGACTAGACTAGACTAGACTAGAAAGGCCATGGGCCTAACGGAAAACTTCATACTATTACTCTTCTAAAGGAGTGGTTCTCAACCTTTGTAATGATATGACCCTTTAATACAGTTCCTCATGTTGTGGTGACCCCCAACCATAACATTATTTTTGTTGCTACTTCATAACTTTAATTTTTTGCTACTGTTAGATGAGTTGTAAGTATCTGTGTTTTCCAATAGTCTTAGGTGATCCTTGTGAAAGAGTCATTCAACCCCCAAAGGGATTGTGACCCACAGATTGAGAACTACTGTTCTAAAGGAACTGTAACAATATACTATCTCCTAATAAAATTCTACTATACCCATAAATCAATCCCTGATTTAGCATCATCAGATAAACAGCTTCTTGCAATAGGTGGCAACTAACACCAAGTATCATAATTGGACAATATTCAGAGTGAGAGATTTTGGAACACTCTTTCTTAAGTGGATGTCTTCATAAAACCATCCCCTCTGGGCTTAGGGAGCTACGTGAAAGAGAAAGCAGAAAGATGGTAAGAGCTAGAGAGGATGGATGACTTCCAGAAAACAGTATCCTCCAAACAGGATGGATTCACATATGAATTTATAGAGACTGGAAGCATGCACAGTGCTGGTACAGGTTCAAGGCAGAGGTGGTCCCACTGCTGAGGGGGAAGTGAACAGGAACTCCCAACCCTAACCAAGAAGCTATCTGTATTTGATATCTGCTTGTAACTGAACATTTCTTTTTTTCCAGTGGAGCCTCTCTGGGTACATTAACCACACTTCAGGGTAGGCCCCATACCCAGCAGTAGGTATCCAACACAAAATGAGCTCAATAGTATTTTTGTAGACTTTCTGTCTCAAATTGCTTTGGTTGGCATTTTTTGTCTTGTTGGTCTTTAGCTTGTATATTTTGGTTTCTATTTATGGGTGTGTGTGCATGTATGTGTTTCCTAGTTTCTTTGTTCATGGTTTGTTGTTGTTGTTGTTGTTTGCTTGTTTGTTTTTTAAAGAGAGAATGAAAGGGTATGGATTTGTGTGGATGGGAAAGATATGAAAAAAATTTTCAATAGAAAAAAAACCCCACGAGGTTTGGACTTGGATATGTTTTTAACAAACATGTAGCTATTTTCCAGTGAATTTATGTTGGCAGACATGTTCTGAGACTCAGGCCTCTCTTGTTATATCTGGAGTAGTACCATCTGTCTTTTCGGGCTATGGAGCATGTATATGTCGGGCAGCAAGCATGGTGGCTGGGACAAAATGCACAAGAAATGTCCATTCTTTCCTTGTCTCCAGAAACATAGTAAGCTTAGGGTAATAATGGAAAATTTGAGTAGTAATTCTTTTTTTTCTTTTTCTTTCTTCTTTGGTTTTTGAATTTTGATTCTTGGTGTTTTTAAGACAGGGTTTCTCTGTGTAGCCCTGGCTGACCTGGAACTTGCTCTGTAGCCCAGGCTGGCCCCAAACTCTCAGAGATCCACCTGCCTCTGCCTCCCAAGTGCTAGGATTAAAGGTGTGCGCCACCACCACCTGGCTGAGTAGTAATTTTTCAAGAGCTAAGAAATGTTTTTTTTTTTTTTTCAGACGAGGTTGCATGTAGCTCAAACCAACCTGAACTTTATTGTATAGCCTAGGATGCCCTTGAGCTTCTGTTCCTTCTTCCCTGCCTCCCCAGGGTTGCTGTGCCCCTCGAGGATCCAGCCTAGAGCCTCTTGCATTCTATGCAAGCACTCTACTAGGTTTCTATCTCCGGCCCTTCTCTGGACACCTAAGAGCAGTGTTTATTTTGTATGCCTTTGCAGCTAATAAAGAAGAAATTACCTTGTTTACATCATGGATAACACAAAAGAAAAGAAAAATTGTAAAGATGATCTTCTGCTTAGGATGGGACTGAATGATAATAAAGCAGGAATGGAAGGACTGGATAAAGAGAAAATAAACAAAATTATAATGGATGCCACAAAGGTATGTTCTTGCTTCTTTCAGTATCTATGATTTAGTTAGTATTAAAAGAAAACTATTAGGTTTTGGTTTACTATCCTTTTAACTAATTAAAAATGTTTTAATATTTCATTAAGCTAGGAAATATATAAATGCTTTTTAAATCTGTTGTTCTTGTCACCAAGCTTTCTACTTTGAATTTATATAATGTGCATATAAAAGCAAAAGAGTGCACATGTTTTTTTCTCATTTTCTTTTTATCCCTTGTAAATGAATGTTATAATTGGATGGTGGATTTATACTTGCATATGTGGATATAGTTTATTGATCTAATCAGAATTGTTACTGATTGATATATGTCATTCCTAATCTTTTATTTTATTATTATTATATTTATTTATTTGTCTATTTATTTGTCTGTTTATTTATTTATTTATTTATTTGTTTGTTTGTTTGTTTTGAGGAATGGTCTCACTATATAACCCTGGCTGTCCTGGTATTCATTATGTAAACCAGGCTGGCCTTGAACTCCTTCTACCTCTGTCTCCCGAGTGCTGGGATCTTCCTGCTTATACTGGAATTAAAGGTGTGTGCCACCACCAGCAGACTATATTTGCTAATCTTATGTATGGCAACTATAAAAGAGATAGCTAGGAGTGGAATTGCTCTATAAAATACAGATAATATGTATATAATTTTTTGAGTTGCTAAATTACTCCCCATAGCCACTTTGTCAATTTATATCTCTCCCTCTATTCTATGTGCTTATATATCACCATATCAAAACTGCACCAAAAGACTCTGTTTCTGAATGTTTTGATGAGGTTGAGGTCGCTGTGTAACACTAACAACTCGATCAAAAAATGGTCAAAAGATATGAATAGGTATTTAAGTGAAGAAGATGTGCATATGTCTCAAACATGAAAAGATACTTAACATCATTAGTCACTAAGGAAATGCAACTTAAAAAACCCTAGGAGGATGCCATTCACACTATTATTGGCTAGAATGGCAATAATAAATAATACAGTCAAGAGTGTTGGCAGGGATCTGGGGAAGTTGGAACTTTCATATGCAGTAACAGAGTAATGATTCAGTCATGGAAAACAGTTTGGCAGTTACTCAAAGGATTAAACATGCATTACCATAAGACACAGAAATACCCTCATCAAAGAGGAATGACAATGTCTGTCCATGCTGAACTGTGCATAAGTCTCTGTTGCAGCATTTTCATGAGAGCCAAATGTAGAGCTAACTTAATACTTGCAACCTGGTCAGTCAATAGCCACTGTGTTCTGTGGTGGTTCAGTGTCTTACGGTGTGCTCTTTAATGACTTACTACTAAAATTCTGAAAGGAAACACGTGAGGAAATAACCAAGGAACTAGCTGGCAAAACTTGGGTATGCCCCATGGACACACCAGAGCCGACATTTTTTATTGTTTTGTTTTGAATACAAATCTTAACTCAGATTGCTTCTTTGTAGTATTGTCTGACAAGAATGAAATGATTTAGGGGTGTGTGTGTGTGTGTGTGTGTGTGTGTGTGTGTGTGGTGAGTTTGGGGCCTCATGCATACTAGGGAAGCACTCTTCACAGATGAGGAAACTGACACAGAAAGGTGAAGGAACTTCCAGGTCGCAGTCTGACTCCAGGGTCACGCTCTTGGCCACTAAGTCACTGCAGTTTGACTCCAGGGTCACACTCTTGGCCACTAAGTCACTGCAGTCTGACTCCAGGGTCACACTCTTGGCCACTAAGTCACTGCAGTGGTCCTCTCCTTCTTACGCTTCTCTTCTCTCCTGCTTGGCTTTCTCTGTAGGGGTCCAGATTTTACGGAAATGAGCTCAAGAAGGAAAAGCAAGTCAATCAACGGATTGATAGCATGATGCAACAGAAATCTCAGATCACTAGCCAGCAGCTAAGGAAAGCGCAGTTACAGGTATTTATTGAGTTACTGGGGTGAAGCTGGTGGAATGGGAATTGACGACAACTGAGAACAAGGGGAGACAGACGGAAGTGTTCGTGACAGGGCTGGGCGTGCACATTCAGCAGGCACACATGCTGGGCATTGCTCTACACCTTTCCCTGCATGCAAGAGTGAACGTTGTCTTAATTAACTTGCCTGGCTTCAAAGGGCATATAATTAGCAGAATTAGGATTTGACCCAGAGCCTATATTGTTGTATTATATGTGTGATCTGCAGCTAGACGAGACTGTAAGTCAAATAAGGCTACTTTGGGGGGAGTGGAACTGAGTGGGAGGCTAACTCTTTACATTAGAGGAAACATGTTTTAGTAAAACAAAAAGTTATGCTACAAATGAAATACCAAATATACATACATTTTTTGAATAAAACAATATTTCTAAAAAACTCGAGGTTATTTATGTTCTCTAGAATTTGGGGGGGAATAAATAATTCAAAGTTCTGTCAGCTGCTGAAAGTTGTTTCAGTGGAAAAGTTTGGAAGTCAGGAGACCCTGTGGAAGATTGAGAGCTCCAGGCAGTTGTCTTTCTCCTGATCAGACTAAAGTTGTAGGCAGATGAGAATTTTCTATTAAAATCTGACTTGATGTTCGCAAAGCACTGAACACAGTGAGCACTCTCTACACATAAGGAAACTGACACAGGAAGGTAGTTTTCAGATTACCCAGAGCTGAGCCCAGGAATAAAACTGTATAGCAATCTGACATGCTACAAAATCTTTATCTTACAGTGGACTGCAGAAGTCATGAGTTTTCTTTACTCAACCGTATCATTTTTTCCTAAACACTTTCCCAGAATATTGTTTTTATTTGTTTTTGTTGCTGATATAGTTAGTTTCATCAAAAATTGTAAATTCACATTTTCAAAATATAAGTGCTGCTTTCTTCAAATGTTTGTTTAAAACTAGATTTCATCAATTTTGTTGCTTTTTCAGTTTTGCTGCTTATATAATCTTTCCAACAGATTTCATGGTTGTTTTAATTCACTTTGTATTATGTCAGAAGAAACGCCCCTCACACAGCACTCATGCTCTCATTACAGGAGTGCGTTCTGTTGTTCTGTTTGTTAGGATCCAGGGTGAGTGGGTGGCATAAGAAAACCACAATAACACTTTCTTTCTTACATAATAAAAAGTAATCACTTGTTACACTGCTTTTCCTGCGGAGACAGGAACAAACAGATACTGATCCAAGATAGGCACTGATGACGGACCAAAGGGACAATCCCGTGGAAGCCTGGGCTGGTGAACAAATAAGGTTGCTGGGCTTCCTTACAGGAGAACGGACGGATGAGCTTACCTCTAGGATGATGACTGGAGAACAGCTCATCACTAAAGCGTTGCAGTCCAGCAGCACGGGTGATGACCTCCTGAGAGCCGCACCGATGGAGTCCCTCCCGCAGCTAACTTCTACTCCTGTGTAGTCCGTCACCTCTCCTGACCATATGTACTTGGACGGGAGGGTGTGCAGATGGGGACGGGGTGCACAGGAAGGAGTGAGCGATGATAATCTCAGATGAGGGCCGGTTACCCTGGCCCACTCTCCCGAGGAGGGAATGTCAATAGGCTGGATCTTGTGAGGTCTCTTACCTGTAGTCATAGTTGTCCTGATTTCAGGAGAATATCGGCCGGTCCAGGCCTAGAGTTCCACAATATCCCTGGCTCTGATTACCACAGTAATTTCAGACATAGATTTTTCTGAAATTACACTGTTCCATCATCTCCTGTGTTATAATTACTGGTCTGACAAAAGTATCCCATGTTCCATTTCCTGGTGAGGTAGAAATAGTCCTGGGGAGGGGTGGATTAAAAGCAAATAATTTGCTGTTAAACAAGTGAGAAAGAAATTGTAAACAATATTTAAATTCACACTCTTTTGGCAGCCACTCTAGTTACAGGACCACACAGAACTGCAAGAGAATCTGTAAAATATGCTCTCTAGCTGGGTGGCCATCTGCCCAGCCTTTCTCTTTAACAGAAAGAAGTGGGAATGTATTTGGAGGTTCAACTAGCAGGCCAATGCTATCCCCTCCATATTTCTAGAGTTTGTATCTATTTCTCTTCATTTATGAGATGTTATGCATTAAGGAATTTTTTCTCACTACATGTCCTAGTTGTGTTTCCAATATATCTTTTAATTTTTTAGTTTGATGACATACTTTTGAAGCTTATATAGTCAAATCCAATGTTGTCTTTTGCAAGACGTATTTTTTTGCTGTTTTAGGTTCATAGCAAAACTGAGCAGAAAGTAAAGATTCCCCTGCCCTCACCCAGGCTAACCTCTAGCCAAGCATTATCTCCCACAAGTGTACTACATTTGTTGCAATTAATGCACCTACTATGGCATATCATTATCATGCAGAATCAGTAAGTCAATACTGATATTTTATGCTTTCTAGGTGTGGACAAGTTTATAATAGCATATATTCACCATTACAGTGTCATACAGGGTATGAGTTATTGCCCTAAAAACACTTTGTGATCTACTTTTCCTCCCTCCCTCCCTTCTGATCCCTGGCAAGCACTGATCTTGTCACTCTGTCCTAAGCTCAGCCCTTGCCAGAAGGCCATGAAATAGGAAGCTTGCAGTATGTAACCTTTTCAGACTGGTTTCCTTTACTTAATAATATGCACTTAGATCACTTTGAGTCTGTTCACGGCTTGATAGCTCATTGCTTTCATGTGCTGAATATTCTTCTTCATCTGGATGTATAACAGTTTATCCATTTATCTACTTAAGGACATTGTGGTTGCTTCCACGTTCTGGCAGTTATGAATAAACTGCTATAGATACTCATGCTTCAATTTATGTGTGGACTAAGTTTTCAGCTCCACTTAGTAAATGCAAAGGAAGAGAATTTTCTGGGTCATATGGTTTTAAAAAAAAAAATCCAGTTTTTATAAGAAACTGCCAAACTGTCTTCCAAGATGACCATACCATTTGGCATTCTCACCGTAATGGCTAAAGGATCCTGTTGCTATTTGTTCTAATCGGTGTTTGGTGCTGTCCGTGTTCTCAATTTGGGCCACACGAGATGTCCAGGTTAATGGTATCATACTATTTTACTCCTCATTTACTCATTGTCGGAGACTGGGGAACCTCTTTTCATATGTTTATTTGCCGTGTAGAAATCTGTGATGAGGTGTCTGTTCAGGCCTTCTGCTTAGTTTTAAATCAAACTTTTTAATTGAATTTGAAAAATCCTTTGTATATTTTGGGTGTCAGTCACATATTGGCTCTAATTTTTGCGAATATTTTCTTTTAACTTATCTTATCTTTTGATTCTTGATAGTTTCTTTCACTGAGCAGAAATATAAAATATGTTTTAGTTAAAGTGTGAAGGATTTATTTTTCAAGTTTAAAAAATTGTGTTCTGTCCAAAACAATGCTGTCTTTAAGTTGACCTTATTCCTTAAGCAATTTACTTTCTGGACGTGGTAAGTTTTATTGATCTGTAATCTACAAATATCTTTAATAAAAGTTTTACAGATACAAAAGAACCTAGCTGGTACATTGTACTGACTTTGGGGGTCTCATACTAATTTTTCCAGTCTAACATGCTGATAAAGGAATAGAAAATACCTTCTGTTGTACAGGAGAACTTTAGATTTTGTTCCAGTCTTAGATGACTGTTTGATGGGAGCCTCTCTGGCATCTTTCAGAACAGGAATGGCAGGAAATGTGTTTTATGTTGATTGTTGAATTGTTTCATTTGTTGACTTTCCTCTAAAATAAGCTGTGTACCCAGGAGGAGGCTGAGGAAGTGCCAAGGAGTCAAGAAGGTCTCAGAAACCAGAGATATTTTCATGGAAAATGTTCTATTTTAGACTCATTTTCCACATGCTGGATTTTATTATGTGTGATATGATAGTGTAAATTCCTGTAGGTCAGGCTGAGGCAGTCTGCAAGAATAAGCCAGGCCGTTCATTGTGAACCTCTTTGAATATTCTCCACTGTATTCTGCCCTCATCAGATTTCCTGAAAGCAAAGTCATTATATTTGTTACCTTATAAAATGTCTTCTAATGAGCTCCTAAATTGAATAAACAAGCATTCATGTTGTGTTAAGTGGAAGCCGCATAGCAAATTGGTACATTTTAACCATTTCAACAAGTGCCTTCACTAAGTTGGGTTAACTCAGTAGCATTTATGGAAATACTAAGTCAAGAAAGTAAAAAGCATTCTTTCCAAATATTTTCCTAAATGTAATAGAAATTGAGAATTTTTAAAAGAAGTTACATTAGTATATGGTATGGGTATAAACTATATGACTAAAATTGATCTGAACTTTTTCAGTGTTAAAGACTATTCAAAGTCTGTGTTAGCCAGGGGTGGTATCCATGCCTCTCCTTTCAGCACTCTGGAGGCAGAGGTAGGTGGGTCTCTGTGAGTTCTAGGCCAGCCTGGTCTACAGAGTGAGTTCCAGGGCAGCCAGGGCTACACAGAGCCAAACAAACAAACAGCAACAACAAAAAGACAAAACCCAAAGTCTGTGTTAGAGAGGCAAAAATCAGGAGCAAAATGCCTAGAGGGCTAACCTAACCACTGTCATGTAACTAATGAGACCCAAAAGAAAGTCCCTATTTTAACCCCAGTGAAAAGGACCCTCAGAAGTAACGGAAAGAAGAAGGTAGATGTTACAGCCTCAGATTGGAATGTGAGAGCCATTTCGAAGGAAAATGGGATAAATGAAATCATGAATGAGAGCTGAAGAAGAAGAAATGTTCAAAAGCAGTGGTGTGCATCTGGGAGCAGCAGAGAGAGTTCAGGCAGGAAGAGTGACTAATGAGAGATAGTAGAGGAAAGTGGAATGTGTGAGTCACGCTGTGAGGTTCCCTTCTGGCAGCTGCACACTTGCATTAAGTACAAGAGAGAATAGATTGCTGAAGAGGCTGTCACAGCCTTAATTTATGAGTGTGAGGAGAGCTTTCCCACTTGGTTTGCTTTCTATTTATCTTATGCCTTTCTAGATTATTCCAGCCCAAAATATTTCAGATGCCACTCCCTTATTCTTACTTCATCCATATTTTAGGCATACTGTTATTATTATAGATTAGATTTCAGTTTTTATTAAGCTCCACAATTTGTCATCCTCAGTCAGGGCCACATGACCTTATTCAAAATTAAAGTGGTAGAAAAAACAGTTTGAAATCAGGATGAAAAATTAAAGATGAAAAGTTCAGTTTGTTCGGTTTATGTCTCACTATAAGCTTACCTCCAGAATTTTCTGACACTGCTTTAGAAAAAAAAAAAAAACTAACTAACATATTGGTATCAATGTATTTATTTTTCCTATCTGCCTCCCTCCCTTCCTTTCTTTCTTGAGGGAAATTTTAAGGCAGCTAAAATCCTTCTGAACGCACTCACAGTTATGATCTCATGCAATAAGGGCCATGGTGAAGACAAGCAAGAGAAGATCATTCTCGGGCACAGAAGAGAAAGACCCAGTTGACTTTCACAGGGTGTTTGAGTTGACTCTTGAAAGCCAGTGACAACAGAGTTCAGAGAGGTATTCTGGATAGAGCCAGCCAGGTGCAGAGTCCCTCAGGTCAGTCAGAGTTGGAACTCAGCAGGCATAGACCTGCAGACATCCCACCTCTGCTACAGACAGATGTGATTTGGGGTGTTGTTTCTAAGAGAGGAACTGCAGTCTTTGTCCCCAGCTGGTGGACAACTAGTGTGTGTCCCCTCTAAGGAGGAGCATGAAACAAGTATTCTGTAGTGTGAGGGTAAGACTGAAGACCAGCATGGTGGGGGGGGGGGGGGGGGCCCCTGCCATCTTTGGGGCCCCCCCCCAGAGGTAGGTTGCTTTCATTTAAGAGATCACTTGTTTCTTTGGGGCTCTTTTCCTCTCTTTTGATCTTATACCTCAATTGATCCTTTCAGTAGTAGATTCATTTATTGAGCTGGTTCCATGTCCCTTATGTGTTGTGCTTGCTTTATTGCTGTTTTCTCCTACGATCTACCTTAATGGTCTAGGTTCCTTCCTTATAGATTGCTAAAATTAAAACTGTCACATTAGTGGAGGCAGCCCATAAAAAGCAAGCTATGGATATGTTTGCTATATAATCCTTTTTTTCACTCACATATTTTACTTCTATCTATGTTTATTTCTCTTTTTTCTTTTAATCCAATAATTTTTCTTCAAAGAGACCAAAATTATTAAAGATTATAATTCTGCAGTGTTACATTTGACATATATATTAAAATTTTATGAAAAATAAGCTTCATCTTCCATTTTCAATTGGTACTTGTGTAGAATAACAATCTCAGACTTTAGCTTTTGTCCTGGCTAGATTTCTGTCAACCTGACACAAGCTAGAGTCAGGGAAGAGGAACTCTTCAACTGAGAAAATGCCTCCCTCCATAAGGTCAGGCTGTGTGCAAGCCTGTAGGGCATTTTCTTAATTAATGATTGATGGGGGAGGGCCTAGCCCGTTGTGGGTGGTGCCACAACAAAGCAGACTGAGCAAGCCAGGAGAAGCAAGCCAGTAAGCAAGCCTCCTCCATGCCCTGTGTCAGCTCCTGCCTCCAGGTCCCTGCCCTGTTAAAGTCCCTGCCCTAACTGCCTTCTGTGGTGCTGGAAGTGCGAGCGAACTGAGCCCTTTCCTCCCCACGTTTCTTTTGCTCATGACGTTTCATCACAGCAACAGAAACCTTAACCAGGACAGCACCGCAAAAGCCAGTTTGCAGAAGGATCATTGCTTTGTACTTCAGCATGTTCCTTTGCACATTATTGTGCAGCATTGTGTCATGCGCCAGAGTATGATCTTTTATTGTGCGTTTCCTTTGTTTCTATCTTAAGACATTAACCTTTTGAGTCAAATGGGAACTGTTTCATTTACCTAAATAGAAACTTTCAGTTAAAATAAGTTTCTTCCGATTTGTTCAGCAGCAGCGTGGTTTGATGCAGGCAACTGGGATAGCTCATTTATTCATTAAATACTTGGTAAGTTCTTGCTGTGTTCCTGGGAGGATAGAAGAGTCCCTAGGAAATTATATTTTAAAATAGGCCATCAGTCTGGGCAGATGGCTCCGTGGGTAAAGTACTTGCTGTGTAAGCATGAGCACCCAGGTGTGGCATCATGTCTGTGACCCCAGCACTCTGTGGGAGACAAATGGGTTCCAGGGACTGATTGGCCGGCCAACCCAGCTAAAAGAGCAAGCTCTAGGTTCAGTGAGAAATCCTGCTTCCAAATATAAGGGGGAGAGCAACAGAAAAGACCCAAGACACACCTGCCCAAACACACAAGCATAGGTGAGCAATCGAATTCACACACAAATTTTAAAAATAATGAAAAAAAGTAGGATCTCTGTGTGAAAATAAAAGCAATTAATAACCTTAAAAAACAATAAACTGTATACTCCTAAATACAAGAAAATATACACCCAATAGGTAAGTAAGTGGATGGATGGATGGATGGATAGGTAAGTAGATTGGCAGATAGAAAGATACTTTCTGAATTAAAATTTATGATTAATGAAGTTTTGCTATCATATTGTCTAAAAGTATGTTAACTTTTTAAAAATTAAGGTTGACAGATTTGCAATGGAATTAGAACGGAACCGGAATTTGAACAATACCATAGTTCATGTTGACATGGATGCTTTCTATGCAGCTGTAGAAATGAGAGACAATCCAGAATTGAAGGATAAACCCATTGCTGTAGGATCAATGAGTATGCTGGTAAGTAGGTGAAGATCAAAAGCAAAAAGGAAATTTCATAGGCTATCAGGTCAGCTTACTGAGACTTGCCAGTTTGCTGAGGACTTTTCTGTTTTTCCAGGTGACTTACATATGCTGTTACTGAATCCTTTCAATGTAACTGATCATACTAATTTTTATTTCTACTTGAGAAAAAAAGAAACACAGAGAGATAATGACTTGCCCAAAGTTACAAACTCAGTAAAATAGCATTGTAGCATTGTGTCCTTCCATTGCAAATGAACTCTTTCAAAAGGGTTCTGGGGAGAGTTGAAAAAGTAAAAGCAAAGGAAATGTTACGTTCAGCCAGAGGTTTTGAAACTGGCTTGCAGACCAAGTCTAGCCTGTCATCAGTTTTTGTGAAGAAACTTGATTAGGGCAAAGCAGTTATGGCCACTTGTTTACTACTGTCACCCTAGAGGAGCACAATTGAATAGAAGTGTGTGGTTGCTAAGGAAACACAGCTGCCAGGCCTAAAGTGATTATGTACTCTGAACTTTGACAGAAGAGGTTTGCCAACCCCTGTTCTAGAATAACATAGTTTACTAATGTATCTAGAGTGCAGTTAATTTTCCCATAACTCAGAATCATTTGTTTTATGACTACTAAGTCGATTTTTTTTTCTGTCCTAAATCAAGGTAAAGGTAAGAGGAGCCATGCCTATGGCTGAAAACATAGTAATTAAAGGTAGCAGCTGTCTACAGCCGCACCGCCACAGTGCACCACATCTCGACTAAAAGTAGCAGCTAGAGTAGATAGGTGTCTGTATTACAAACCACTAGAGAAACGAGGAGAGGCCCTCCCTGTTGCTGACTTCCCAGTGGCCCTATGTATTATAACCATTACTGTATTATGAGTCTATAACCCGTCATGGGTGTGCAGGCACTCATGATCATCTGGTCCTTAAAGCAATCCTTTGTTGATGTGTACTCTCTTTTCCTGTAAACCACCAATGAAATTTGAAAGAAAAGAAATAATTTATATGTGTGTGTGTGTGTGTGTGTGTGTGTGTGTATATACTTACACACACACTTTCCGTAACCATGTTTGAACTAAACCCACTTTTTTGAAATCCACAAATATTTTCTCTCCAACAGTTTCTAACCTAAAAATTGAAATTTCAAGTTCAAAATTATTATTTTCATATTAAAGATTTAAATCCTTTTTTATGTGCTGAGCTAATAGATTTCCCTTCTGAAGAGAGTTGAAGCTAATTGTTTTTGTTTTAGTAAACTCATAGAAAGTTTACCTACAAGTTAATGGGGGTGACACTACAGGTTTGACTCTTTCCATCTGTTACACATAGATTTTTATTTATTGATTTTTTTTTTGGTGAATTTGATGGATTTTTGAAATTTTCGGAGTCGGCACTGAGAGTCAGTGAGAACCCACAGACAACTATGTTTTTTCCTTGTGATTCTTTAGTTTATACGAAGTTCATAAGGACGAGTTGGCTCTGTTTTTTCCGGGATTAGTCAGCACCATCTAACATGGGGAATTCAAGATGGATTCACTCAGGTCTAGCACTTCTGCTGTGGCGATTAAAGTGGCTTCTCCTCAGACTTCACCATTTCCATGTGATGTCTTGTCACTTAGTATTATCATATACCCTTTAACATGCTCTACATACTTTTTAGTGATTGCAGAACCATAAAAATAAAAAATGGAAGCTACAAGTTCCTAAAACTAAGGCTTCAGAACATACAGCGTTATTTCCTTCTAATTCTTTTAGTTTAAGTCATCAGTCAAATTACTTGGCATGAGGAACTAGACTCTGCCTTCTGATAAGAGTAAATATAGGGGCAGAGTGGATGGCTCAGTGGTTAAGAGCACTGGCTGCTCTTCCAGAGGACCTGGGTTCATTTCCCAGCACCCATATGGCAGCTCACAACTGTTTGAAACTCCAGTTCCAGGGGATTGACACCCTCGCACAGACATTACATGCAGACGAAATCACTAGTGTACATGAAATAAAAATAAATAGATTTAAAAAAACAAAAAGAGTAAGTGTAAAGCTACTGTGGCTAAGCTGGGCAGTGGTGGCACACACCTTTAATCCCAGCACCCAGGAGACAGAGGCAGGTGAATCTCTGAGTTTGAGGCCAGCCTAGTCTACAGAGCGAGTTCCATAACAGCTAGGGCTACACAGAGAAACCAACTCTGTCTCAAAATACAATCCAACACACAAACTAGATAGATCAATAGCTAGATGGAAGGATGGGTGGGTGGATGGATAGATAGATAGATAGATAGATAGACAGACAGACAGACAGACAGACAGACAGACAGATAGATAGATAGATAGATAGATAGATAGAGGCTACAATTTACAATGTACTTCAAACCCAAAATCTGAGGAACTCACACCTCATAAAACTTTGTTCTTCAATAGACCTAGCTTTCATATCATTTTTGTGGGATTTATTTAGAATTAGTAAACTGTTATTCTGTGTATATGAGTGTTTTGCCTGCATGTATATCTGCACCACTAAATGCACCTGGTGCCTGCAGAGGCCAAAAGCGAGCATTGAGTCCCCTGGAAATGGAGTAACAGATGGCTGTGGGCTGTGGTGTGGGTCCTGGTAATCGAACTCAAGTTCTCTGCAAGAGCAGCCAGTACTTACTCTTAAACACTGAGCTATTTCTGACCCCAAGATTTATTAATTTGACTTTAAAGTATGGCTTTGCCTTTATAGTGCTCTCTGCACTTTATTCTGTAGAGCGCTGAGCAAGGATTAGGGTAGTTGGGAGTTCTGTCAGGATTTTTTAAAAATCTTTTCAAAATGATTAAAGGAAATCTGATTTTTGTTTCTGAAATAATACCTCCATTTGATAGATCTGGCTTGCATTTGGCTGAGCTCTCACTTAGATTCCTAATAAAAGTTCCATTCATCATTAAACTTTGCTGTAAATGATATTATGGTTTTCCACTTTGACTTGGACCACTGGCAAATGCCATCATGAACAGGATTTATTAAATATTATCATTTTTTTCATTCTCATACTTTTTAGTCTCATTTCCTAGCCAAAATGTTTTTGCCAAGAACTTCAAGCTTTAAGAAATAAAACTCAAATTTGAAGTTCTTTTTAATTTTTAAGCACTTCATTTTAGAGACATAATTTTGCTGACCAGACAGCAGGCCTTGAATTTTTTGTGCTAGATGAAAATTTCCAGACGGAGCAAATTCTTGATGCATACTACTGCTTGAGCATCACTAATCCCAGACATATGAAATATATCACTAAAAAGTTTGGATTTGGGACCTTCACCTGCATGCACATGGATATGCATGAACATATGGACACATACACAAAAAGATTTTGGATTGTGGAAAATTTTGGATTTCAGACTTCCAGATCAAGGATGGTTAATTGGTAAAAATCTATGTATATATTCCTAAGTCTTCAAACTTAGGTCTGAAATACTTCTAGTCCCAAGCATTTTGGACAAGGATCCTCTTCCTATATTCTATTAATGTATATACTTTATATATGTATATACTAATACTTTCTATACTGTTACTTTGTGTAACTTGTATATTATAGATATTTTCTTATTACTTTATAACTATTCTACATTATTTACTTTTAGTTTCATAGAGTATCCACTATCATCCAGACTTAGATATATATGATATTAGAGAGTACTTTAAAGCCATTGAAGTTTAATTACTACAAAATATTTTTAAATCATTTGAAGCCATTATTTGTTGTGTAGAATAGGCTGACCTTGAACCTCAAACTAGTAGTTCTCCTGCCTTAGTCTCCTGATGGCTAAACTACAGATACCTACCACCACACCTATTTTAAAAGAACTTTCATTGGTTCAGTTCTACTTATTACCTGGACCATGTTATAAATTTAGAAATAGCAATGAGACAGGGTCATGGTTTTTTAAGAAAGTCAAGATGTGGTTCAAGACAGTGGCTTATAAAAAAAATGCCCTTGAATTGAAAATGCACATCAGTAATGTGTTTCTTATGAATGTACTGATCAATACGTCCATTTAGGGTTGTTTATTTTTCCCTATGCGGTCCATTTTCTTTCAGTCTACTTCAAATTACCACGCAAGGAGGTTTGGTGTTCGCGCAGCCATGCCAGGATTTATTGCTAAGAGACTCTGCCCACAACTTATTATAGTGCCCCCAAACTTTGACAAATATAGAGCTGTGAGTAAGGAGGTAAGTGAATGTCTCACCCCAAACCCTTTTACTGGCTTTCTGTCACCTAGACTCAACTCCAAATGCCTTAAACTATCAAGATTTGGTCTTAGCTGTAGAGACTAGTGAGCTGTTTATAGTATCCAGAACATGTCTTTCTGTTTCCCAACTCTTTCTCTCAATTCTCTACAATTCCTCAAAACTTTGTAAAGCCTTAATAATTATAGCATAAAATTAATTTTCAATATTTTTCTTGGGGTATAAAATAATTTATCTAGAATAACCTAATATTTCTGGTTTATAGAACTTATGTATCATTAATTTCAATCTATTCTAAATTAAATTTATATAATTATTTTGTTGTTTTGTTTTGTCCCAGGCTGGCCTGGAACTCACTATATAGCTAGCTCAGGCTGGCCTGGGCCACCAAGCCTGCCTCTGTCCTTTTAAACAGAAACAAAACTCACTTAGTGTGGTTAGTTGCTTTGCTTGCCTCATAATCTTACAGAGCTACTTGACCATGTTTTGTCCAAGAGACTCCAAAACAGGGGGGTGGTGGATACTCTCTTGCTTAGAAAAGAATGAAGCGTAGTGATTTGTTTACATACTAAAATTCTGAACTGTCCTATGTGAAAAAGTATAATTTCTTCCATTTTCATTAAAGTTGATCTATCATACACTGTGGGGACTTAATTCCTTGGTTAAAATCTAGAGTGCTGCATGTGCATTACTTTTAGACTGCTATTATAAGACGAAGTGTATCATAGAGTATTGTCTGAGCATGACTTGGATTCCTGCACTTTGGAGACAGGAGGATCAGGAGTTCAAGGCTAACCTCAACCACTCAGTAATTTTGGGGTCAACCTAAGCTATATGAGATCTTATCTCAAAAAAGAAAGAGAAGAAGGATACAACAACTTTCTAAATATAAATACTAAAACTATGGCATGATACTTTTTTAAAGATGTATTTTTATTAATTTTTAATTGTACGTATGTATTTGTGCCTGTGTGTGGTAGGCACATATGTGTAGATGCCTATGGAGTCAGTAAATTTCCTGGAGTCAGACCTAGAGGTGGTTGTGAGACACCCGACATGGGTGCTGGGAGCCCAGCTCTGGTCCTCTGGAAGAACGGTACATGCTCTTAATTGCTGAGCCATCTCTCCAGCCCCGGCACATACTTGCTGTCATTTAGACATGCAGCTGAGCTTTAAATTGCCTTATTTTTATTCTCCTTCATTTTCCCTAAAATATTACCCCCTATTAAAACAGTTTTATTCATTCCAAAGCAGTCTGTTAAGTCAATTGCTTTGTGCCTACTTTTAAAAAAGTGGTAGGCAAAGAGAACATACCTTCTGTAAATGGAAGCCGAGCTTTTGGTCCCGCCTGTTCCCAAATACCTGGCAGCTGCTTCTCAAATTACCACACAGACGCTTATATTAATTATAAATGCTTGGCCAATTGCTCAGGCTTATTTCTAACTAGCTCTTACATTTAAGTTAACCCATTTCTATTAATCTATTTATTGCCACATGGTCCATGGCTTACTGGTTATCTGGCATCTTGTTCCTTGGGTGGCTGGCTCATGTCTCCCCAAATCTGTGCTTCTTCTTCCCCTCCTTAAGTTTGGTTTTTCCACCTAACCTTATCCAGCCTTGCCATAGGCCAAAACAGCTTTATTATCAACCAATGAGAGAAATACATATTCACAGTGTACAGAAGGATCTTCCCACAGCAACCTTCGATAATTTTTTTATGTATTCATAGTTAAAAATAAATAAATAACACCATAAGTACAGTCTTTGGTAATTAAAAATTCTTATAAGGACTTTGTAAGAAAGACCTTGAATCCTACTGTAGCTCAGTCAAACTTCCGGCAGTACGACATGAGAGCTAAGTTATTTTTAGTTATCTATCACCTGGTTATTTACATAAGATAGAAACATTCTTCAAATTATTAATGTAGCAAATGAGTTTTACATGTAAATGCAGTATCAATGCATTCATGTTTCTGCCCTGGCTAATAAGTTTCAGGAGCATCCATTTCTGTTTTGTCCAAATATTAGGATAACTTTATTGTTCTTAGATCTAAGTGCTTGGTGTTTCCGGGAACAGTCCATTTTGGTTCTTGTGGCAGTGTCCTGTGGAAAGGAAGTGAGAAGTACTCAGCCATGTCTCCAGGGAGCACTTCTCATTCAGAGGCTTAGTGGGCTGCCAGGTACACTTTCCAGAGCTTTGTTTTCACTAGGAAGATACTGTTTGCATCTGTTACAGAATGGTTTCTTCTACAAGAACAAAAGTATTTAAAACACTCTGAATAAAAATACGGCAAGTTTGGCATCACCATATTCTAAAATTCCCCTCAGTTGTTCATGATTATGTTAAATTAGAACAGTTTCTTACTTATAAAAAAAAAGTTTTCTGATGATATAATACAAAACTTTTAAATGTTAGATGAAGAATAACAATTCAGCAAAGATATTTTCTATTAGATGGGTTATTTTGGCAATCATTCCCTCTTATTTCAGCTAATTCTTTGGTAGTTAAAAGACAAACAGCAAAAAGCCTCCTTCGTGGTTGCATGTAATAAAGCTATCCCATATAAAAGGCATTACTGAATTATATTAGCTGTAATTCTAATCTTTGTGTATTTCTTTCATGTCACAATGACACTCCAAATGTTCATCTTTTGTTTAATGCAAGCATGCAATTATTCTATAGATTTATCATCTTTCCCAGTCCAGATTCCTGTAAATAGTAGAGCTTTATTTTGTATGAATATTGTTCATAGTATAATTAACTGAAATGTACTGCTCTCTAAAACATCATAGCACTTTACATTCCTTTTTTAAATAAACAAAAATCTTCACAAAAGAGATGAGAGAGAATGCTATCATGCATGCCCACGCCTCCTTTTGACTAGCTATGGTAAACCTTAATCACTTTTTTTCTGCTCCTACCAGAATATTGTGTGAGATTTATTTGACTTGCTTAGTGTTTCTAGATATAGGATGCTGGATTCAGATTGCATCAGATGAAGCCATTTCATGGTCTTCTGCCTTCGTGATCTATTTTAGTGCAAAAGAGAATTTGACAAATATCCACTGGTAGTAAATTATTTATTCCTTAAATCCGTGAGCTATTGATTGCAGGCTCATTACTATAGTTGCAAAGTAAGAATATTAGTGCTTTTTATCAGATATGTAAGACAGGAAGTTTTGCTGAGGCAGCAAAATGTCAACTTTTAGTGTTGTTGTTCTTTTTGAAGGTTAAGGAGATTCTTGCTGAATATGATCCCAACTTTCTGGCCATGAGTCTGGACGAAGCCTACCTGAACATAACACAGCACTTGGAGGAAAGGCAAAGTTGGCCTGAGGACAAAAGAAGATACTTCAACAAAACAGGGAACTCTGTGAAAACTGGTAAGCGGTTTTATTAGAATTACCAACTAAATACTAACAGAAAGCAGCTCTTTGAACCAACCCAATTAATTCATTTGTCTATATAGGGTAGGATTAGGTTTGTCTTTGTGAAAATGAAAAATCAGAAACTTAAAATATACCAGTAGGTTTTTAAAAATTAAGTGTGTGCAGTCTCTTTAAAATCAGATGAGAATGTTGGATCTCGAGACTTTAAGAATCTACAAGGTTCTTCTTCAGAGTAGTTAGTTGCAGAACAATTATTTTCTCAATATCAAAGGGTTTAGATCTCATTGAAGTGGAGGAAGTTCCTGTTGAAAGTGACTTTTTGTTGTTGTTATTGTTGATAGAAACCAGGTTTTGAAAAAAGATTAGCCCCAAACACACTAAAACCTTTGGTGATTTTATTTTTCTTTGTTTCTCAGGTTTTCTATAATCTAGTTCTAATATGATAATGTGACTGTTTGCAACCCTGTGAAAATTCATGACCTCGCTCTCCCTTCTTCACCACATCCTTACTAAGACTTTACTAAAACTCACGGGGGATGGAAGCAGTAATGGACTCCAGTGTCTCCTCTCCCACTCAAAGGGGGAGACCTTATTTATTTATTTTTATTTTTATTTTCTGAGTCAAGGTCCCTTTCTGAATCTGGAGCTGACTGCTTTTCTGGTAAGCTCTGGGGATTTGTTGTTGGCATTGTCTGTACCGTCACCCCGAGCTCTGAGTGCCCCCACCCCTGCTGTACCTCGCTTTTATGCAGGTATTATAGATCCAAACTCGGGTCCTCAAGCTTGTTTGGCAAGCGCTTTATCCACTAAGTCATTGCCCAGACCCTCCTGAACTCTTCTGTACAATTAAAAGTTTCAGGGCTCCATATATGTTTCAAGCAACCCTTTTATCATTTATCCAGAACATTCAGGTGTTACACATTCATTCTGCTCCCAGTCCCTTTGCCAAAAGTGCTGTTACTTCAGACGTCTGACCTGTCCTGAATCCGTGAACAAAGGTCACCCAGCTGAAAAGGTGACCTAGGGATTCACTCACAGACTGTAATCATGTTTCATTTAACAGCATCAAAGGGGCTAGGGAGTGTGGGAACATGTTAGTAATGTTCCTTGAACAAAAATGGTAGATGTTCAACGGCAGCAAATTTTTCTCTTTTCTCTCTCTCCCTTTTTGTTTGTTTGTTTGTTTGTTTGTTTTTGTTGTTGTTTTGGGGTTTGTTGTTGTTGTTATTCTTTTGAGACAGGTTTTTATACATAGCCCTGAGCCCTGGCTGTCCTGGAACTTGCTTTGTAGAACAGATTGGCCTGGAACTCACAGAGATCCTCCTGCCTCTGCCTCCCCAGTACTGGGATTAAAGGAACGTGCCACCATGCCCTGGCAGCATCTCACATTCTAAGCCTCACACTATTAGGGGCTCACCTTGCTTGCAGCAAGTTTAATATAGACATCAAGTTGAAGCCTCAATTTTTCCTAGGGGGTCGGTCTCTCATTTTTCTTTGATGGAAACATCAAAAAAGGGGAGGGGGAGGGCGGAGAAAGAAAAGAAAAAGAAAGAGAATAGTTTCTGGACACAGAAGCTTGGAACAACAACTTTGCTTTTTTGTTAGAACTTTATAAAGACTAATGCTTAAAAATCTCTTTTTGTTAGTTCTTAGCTTTTATGAGAGAAGGTGAGAGAGAAATTATTAACTGGTGGTTTTTAATCACCCCAAAGGGTCCTCTGTAACTATTACTCTTACCTTGTGTTTGAAAAACTGCTTTGGGCTTAAGGTGAGTGGCTCTCATTCTCTACCAATGCTCCTTTCGGTGTGTCCTGTGTCCAAACTGACAAAGATAAGGTGATGTCACAGGAGCATGACTTTCTGTTTGCTTGTTTGCATAGTGTTCTCGTCATCTAGTTCATATTCCCAAGCAAATTAAATGCTTTA
This sequence comes from Peromyscus aztecus, assembly GCA_902168405.1. NCBI lineage: Eukaryota > Metazoa > Chordata > Mammalia > Rodentia > Cricetidae > Peromyscus > Peromyscus aztecus. Next base: position 27,172 of record CABHPQ010169369.1, read on the forward strand.
ACTTTTGTTTCTCAGACATAATTCCCTGTGGGCTAGACTTTTATGAATATCAGACCTTACATTTGCAGGGTGTTGGAAGAATGGTAGGTGACTGATGGATCTTTCTTAAGTCAGACATTTTCCTGTTTGCCCTTTTATGAAAGATTCTTTGTCTCTAGAAATAGGGGGTGGACTATTGTCTTTATTTGCAAATAAAATAATGACCATTGTTTTATGTTTGCTTTGCCGTACAAATTAGCTGGCGAGTGTGTAAGAAAACCAATGCTCTATGCTTGAGTGCTTGAAGTCCAGATGGAGTGCTCTGATCTAGCTTTGCGCTCTCGTTGCTTCAGTCATGGAGACGGTGAAGGGATTTCATTCAGGAGGAAGAAACCACTCAGCAGTTAGCTATGCAGCCAGGCAGGCCACACGAGAGTGAAACCCAACTGAGGTTGAAAAGATGCCTGTGTGCTCTGCAGCCGCTCCGACAGTGTGCCAGAGGCGGCATGCTCTGCTTCCTGGAGCAGAGGGCCCCAGTGCTAGTCACTGCAGAGGGCTGGGACCTGGACCGGGACACAGCTGGGTTGCACTGTCTCTTTACCAGGACTTCTTTCCAGCCAGTTGGAGGGAAGGGCTTCTGGGTGACCCTCATTCGGCTGTCCCATCCTCTTACTCCTCTCCAAGTGGCTCTAAGGTTTGAATCAGGATGTGAAAATGGAGGTGACCTGAAGCACAGGTGTAGGAAAAATAGGTTGTATTATGTATGTGGTCTGTGAATTCAAATTTGGGAAACATCTATCTATAAATTAATTCATATGTTGTAATTAAAGTTTGAAACTAATCAAGTATCTGTTACATGATTTACATACCTTTAGACATTTTCTAAAGACCAAGTTCATTTTTCAAGTAAAATGCCTTCAACTATGTCTTAAAATTTAATTTAATTAAGCTTAGTATGTTTTCATACCTATAATCCCAGCTTTCTGAAGGCTGAGGCAATAGAATTAGAAGTTCAAGACCAGCCTGGGCAGGGTATATAGTTAATTTAGGGCTAACCTGGGCTACAAAAAAAAAATGTAAGAATTTAATTGTTGCTTCTGCCTTTACAAATTATTGGGAAATACACATGTTATTAAATGGGATCAGGAAACTCTGTTATTAATCTTATAAATACATTTAATTGTTTTATTCTATTTTAAGTTTAGAGAATAGGTTTGGGGTGGGGGGATTCGAGACAGGGTTTCTCTGTGTAGTTTTGGTGCCTGTTCTGGATCTCGCTCTGTAGACCAGGCTGGCCTTGAACTCACAGAGATCTGCCTGGCTCTGCCTCCCAAGTGCTGGGATTAAAGGTGTGTGCCACCACCGCCCAGCTAGAGAATAGTTTTTAATGGAATTGTTCATGTGAATATCTTTAGTATTGGTATCAGAATAGAGTTAAGTGTATTTTACACTATATTTGAAAAATGGGCATAAGCTAATAGCTAGTTCATTACCTTACATTTAAAAAAAATGTGGTTTTTTTTGTTTGAGATGGGATCTCACTATGCACCCCAGGATAAGCACAAACTTGTCATCCTCCTGCCTCATCCTCCCAAGTTTCTGGGTACTAGGATTACAGGCATGCACCACTGTGCCCAGCTACTTTACTTTTTAATAATAACATTTTCCAATGTATTGATAATTACACTTTTTTGCCTTAAATTTGGACCTTCAAATATTGGATCAGACTCTAAGAATTTGTATAAAAAATGTTCAACTTTCAGGAGTAATTTCCATTTATAGCAAAGGCACCCTCAGTGAAAGTAATGTTTTATTAATAAGCAAGTTAAAAGCATGTTGGGTGATGGTGGTACATGCCTTTAATCCTAGCACTTGGGAGGTAGAGGTAAGCAGATATCTGAATTTGAGATCTGCCTAATCTGCAGAGTGAGTTCTAGGACAACCAAGGCTACACAGTGAAACCCTGTCTCAAAAAAGTGAATCAACATTTGAAAGGAGACTTTTGAGAGTATTTTTAACATTTTTAAAGTTTCTTCCATGAATAAAGAGAAATTAAGTTTGTCCTCCTCCAAAACAAAATTTAAATTTGGTTGCAGTTACTCTTAATGTTTAATGCTTTTGCCTTCACATTCCTAAGTTTAACTTAAGAAGGATCTTTTTCTCTTTAGAGAAGAATACAGTGAAAATTATTTCTCTTCTTAAAAAAAAAAAGTAATGGAGGCCAGGCGGCGGTGGCGCACGCCTTTAATCCCAGCACTCGGGAGGCAGAGGCAGGCGGATCTCTGTGAGTTCAAGGCCAGCCTGGTCTACAGAGTGAGTTCCAGGAAAGGCACAAAGCTACACAGAGAAACCCTGTCTCAAAAAACCAAAAAATAAAAAAAAGTAATGGACTTCCAAAGTTAGTTCAACTGTTCTCTTTAAAATATGCACTAAAGAAATGGAAATGCTCTTTTTAAGGAAAGCCTGACAGCATTTTCTTTGTTAAATATTTACAAAAATAAAAGATAGCCTTTCTCATCTTGATTCCTAGAAACAAAACTGAATTTGGTTTGTTTTCAGCAGTGAGGAGAGAGGTGGGCACTGATGCCTGTAATCCCACTCTTTTTTTTTTTTTTTTTGAGACAGGGTTTCTCTGTGTAGCTTTGCGCATTTCCTGGATCTCGCTCTATAGACCAGGCTGGCCTGGAACTCACAAAGATCCCCCTGCCTCTGCCTCCCGAGTGCTGGGATTAAAGGCATGTGCTGTAATCCCCCCGGCTGTAATCCCACTCTTAGAAGACTTGGGCAGCAACCATTAGGAGCTCAAGGCTAGTGTGGGCTCCGTGGTTAAGGGAGGCCAGTGTGGGCTACTAGACTGTTTGAAGCAGACGTCAGCATGTGCACACACATACGGAGAACTGGGCGGGGCGAGGAGCAGAGAAGAGAAAGAGAAAAATAATAGAGGGGATTGGGATGGGGGAGGCATTGAAAAGTGAAACCTAGCCTGAGAAGTGTGCCCTCCTTAAAGTGAAGTGACTTGCTGTTCCTGTTTGAGATTCAGATAAACCGGACGAGGAAGCTCACAAAGTGCTTGAGAATGAACCGGCCAGCTCCCCACTGCTGTTTGAAGATAGTCCTCCTGATTTGCAACTCCCAGGAAATCCTTTCCAACTGAACTCTGAAGAAGAAGACGACAATCCTCAAATACTCCGAAATTCAGTTGTTTTTGGAACATCAGCTGAGGAAGCGGTGAAGGAAATTCGCTTCAGAATTGAACAGAAAACGGCGCTGACAGCCAGTGCAGGTATCCAAGGCTACTCCCGGCCTCTGCTGGGGAAGCCATACTGGCTAATTCCACACTACTAGTCGCAGTTCCTTGTTGGGAAGTAGACGGTAGCATCTGATTTGGCTGCTAGCAACATTCACCTACTAAAGCTAGCTAAACCTACGAGTAAGCTGTAATTAAGCAAAAAAGCCTATGGCCCAAGGCAAAAAGACTATCATAAATCTAAAATAGTGATCCTTTAAGTGAAGAATTTATTTTAGTCGGATTTGTACAGAATAGTTGATTGGCACTTGTCCTAGATTACATTGTAGGAGAGAAACTAGAATACATGAAGGTTGGTGAACTCCTCTGCACTCCCACCAAGAAAAAGATCAACTTGCAGCATAGCAGCTTAAGACCATGGTAAAAAAACCAAAGCCAACAAAGCCCCACCGCTTTATGTCTATCCTTGACCCCTAAGAGCATCACAGGGTCTTAGCATAGGAACTAATAATGGTTACAAGCCACTTATTACAAAATATTGTGATAAATAAATTATCACATTATAAAAAAGAATTATCTTGTAAAGTCATGTGTGTTGTGATTAGGGTAATGTTTTCAATTCCAAAGGATAAGCATGCATAATCAGCTTTAGGAAAGTATTTATAAAAGCCAATATAAGCTATTAAAAATATATTTAGATATACCTACTATAAATTGTCTTAAGACTTCTAGAAACTGTAAGTCATAATGTGTGGTGGTTTGCTTTGTGAGTGACAATAAAAATTAAAAATTTTCATTGTTATTGCTTTTAATATATTGTAAGTCAGAATATTTACTTTTTTAACGTGAAAATTTACATTCAGAAAAACTTCAGAAAGTAGACATCTATCATAAACTATATTCTGGATCTTTTCTGAGAAATAAATAAGGATCCACTACAAAACAACCCTGTATTCCTAGTATAGTTATAAATAAAATACTAACACTTCATATTACTCAGTTCAGAAATTACACTTGAATTTTAAAATATGGAGACTCAAATATTTCTCCCTTTTCCTGCTGCCCTAGGTAATATATTCCCTTTCCCTAAAACCACAGGAAGCCCTGGGGAGATTGTCAGTAGCCAAACATCATTTTTAAAGTAGTGCGTTATGTGTCACTTCAGATTATTTGCATTTAACTTTCATTTTCTTATCACATTATTAACTTATACATAGCAACTTCTTTGAATCATTGAGTGCTCTTCTTTTTAAGGTATTGCCCCCAATACAATGTTAGCAAAAGTGTGCAGTGATAAGAATAAGCCAAATGGACAATACCAAATTCTCCCCAGCAGAAAAGCAGTGATGGACTTCATCAAGGACTTGCCTATTCGAAAGGTAAGAGTTTATAGGAAATTATCACTTGTACATATACTCTGACTTCTAGAGAGGCACCACACAGATAGTAACTGTTCTTTCCTGAGTAGTTGTAAAATAGTACATGACGGGTGAGAACTTTGCTGGATGACTGAATGTGCACTTAGAACTCTGAAAGTAAGATTTCAGGAGCTTATCTGCAGGAGAGTTTAAATAAAAGACTCTAGACTTTAAGTCCACACCTGCCGAGGAGAGAGGACAGCCGAGGAGCACTTGGAGGAGTACTTTCAACGGTACCATAATGCCGTCATAGTTCTCCAGTCCAGGCAGCTGCCAGCTGAGTAGGTGTGACACTCCAAAATGAAAATCCAAACTCAATCAAAGTACTTCACCATCTCCAAAATGATGAAAATTTTCTCACAAGGATGCAGGAATGGCATATTTTATTATTTATACTTTCTGGATTTTTGTGCTCTAGGTCCTCTTTATTTTTTTTAACAGTTGAATTCTATACTATATGATAGGCTAGAGCCTGCTCAAAATAATGGATATGATTGAATTTATGTAAAGGAAAAGGCTATAGCAAGGTCACAGTGTTAATGGTTCCTGGATATTATATACATACAGTAGTTTTTCCTAAAGTATGAATAAGTGTTCTACTTTTTTAAGTTCTAGGTTCAAATATTGAATGAGTTCAAATATCAGTGAGATTTTTAAATCTCATTTAAAAGTTCTTAACTATAAAATAATTTAAAATTTTTTAGTTATAAAAAAATAAAGAAGACATAGAGTACAGAAATCCAGAAGCTATAAGTAATAAAATATGTCATTTCTGGAATCTTGTGGGAAAATTTTATTATTTTAAAGGTGGTGAAGTATTTTGGTTTAATTTGTCAAAAACAAAATTCTATATCCCTTTGGAGTGCAGGTAGTAGTATGTTAAAGAGTCATAAATCGTAAATCATATTGTACTAAAAAGTTTCATTTGTTTGCTCTACCATTTCCAAAATTTTTATGACCACAGAACTCTTTGTTCAGTGCCTTTAAAAATTTTATTGAATTAAGCTATGTGACCAAAAAATAATAACAGTTTTCTTGCATGACATGTGAAAATAATACTATTAATACCTTTTATTAGCTACAGAAGATTATAATCATCAACTGGGAGTGTCACTCACTTGGAACTGTTTATTTAGCATGTTCAAGGCTCTGTGTTCAAACCTCAACACCAACAACATTCTCCTACACACACACACACAATTATTATCTCATTTTAAAATTCAAAATTGTAAATGTTGATTCATCTGTGGCTATACCACTCTGGACATACTCAACTTCATCTCCATGTGGATTCTCTTCTAGGTTTCTGGAATAGGAAAAGTTACGGAGAAAATGTTAATGGCTCTTGGAATTGTTACTTGCACAGAACTCTACCAACAGAGAGCACTGCTTTCTCTCCTTTTCTCAGAAACATCTTGGCATTATTTCCTTCACATCGCCCTGGGTCTGGGTTCAACAGACCTAGCAAGGTATCTATATATAGTTATTCAGCTTTTTTTTTTTATCATTTACATTATTATTTATCATTGTCAGTTTGAACCTTTGAGATGAAGGCTATTTCAAAATGTTTTTAAATGAATTTTGACTGATTTAATTTAGGCTCTATCTTGATTAAAGTTATCATTTTGGCTATGGGAAAAAGAGGGATTAATGACTCACTTCTAGATGCTGGCTTCAGCGGCGAGGAATGGGGGAGAAAGGAATGGTGGTTAGGATGGCAGTTCCTTCCGTCCCCTGCCTGTCTTGTTCCGTTTTCAGATTGTAAGAGGAAGGTTGGTGGTCAGGTTGTTGAGGAAAGAAAGGTGGCTTCTGCTCCACAGTTTATTCTTGAGGCGAGAGTTTCCGAAGTGTGAATGAACACTGAGTGCTCATCTTCCATTGGACTCTGCTGTAAGCACTAGAGACAGTCCCAGTGGGTTGGACCTAGTTCTGCCTTCATGGAGTTTACACTAGTATGAGAAATAGAAAATAACCAAAGAATGATGTGGAAAGTAAGGCAGAGTGAGGACATGAAGAGTGACTTCAGAGGTTAGTGTAGGGTTGACAGTCGCAGAGCTGGAGACTGGAAGGAGCCGACCACGGAAAGCCCCAGGAGAAGAGGGGACATCTAAATAAAAGTCCTGTGCTTTCTTCTGTCAGCTTTTCATCTGGGCTTTGAACTGTTGTGGATGGATGAAAAGAAGAGGAGGAGAGAAGAATGGAAATCATCCCAGTCAGCCCTAGGTCCTGTTTTATCAAAAGACCTTATGATGTTGGGTTGTCTGGGGAGAGTGCAGTGAGACAGGGATACAATACTCCTACCTAAATGTTGGGATTAATTACACACATAGAGCATCATGCCTGGCTTCCTTTATATTCTTGTACTTAAAGGACAGCAATAAAATCAATGAATAAAACGCATGTTACTTCAGTTTCTTTAGTTCAGTTGCCCCCGTCAGAGTAACTAGAGTCCAGTCAAAGTGGCCGGTGTAGATCCTCAGCATCCTGTGCCAAATTCTGACAGACATGAATGATGGATGACATGTAGGGAGGAGTTGATGTACCAGCCCCCAAATGAAACAGCATTGAATTTTGTGACATGTGCATGGATCCTGTGGCCAGGAACTGTTATGCTGCTGCCTCCTATTTATTTTCATAAGTTTAGTATCCAGACTTTTAATAGAAGCAGGTTAGATACCTATTTCCAAATATTTTTCTACCATAGATATAGACTTGATCCATGACACATGACATCAAAGTATCTTATCTATTTATGTCTTAGTGACAGTTTCATTTTTAGATTGAAAAGAAAGCCTCAGTGTTTTTTGTAAGATATAAATGTTTTTAAATGAAGTATTTAAAGAGGATCTTAGGGGACTGTAGAGGTGGCTCAGCAGTTAAAAGCACTGGCTGCCTTCCAGAGGACCCAGTTTTGATTCCTAGCACCCATGTGGTGGCTCACAAATGGTGGTTCCATTTTCAGCACTCTCTTCTGACCTCTGTGAGCACTGAACATACATGCTGCACAGACAGACATACCAGCAAAACACCCACATACATAAAATTAATTAATTAAAAGGAATACATTAAATTCTCTTATTGACCAAAAGGAACTCCGTTTTTTGAGAAAGAAATAAAGACTTTTTTTTTCCTCATTTCAGGGATGGAGAAAGGAAAAGTATGAGTGTTGAAAGGTAATATTTGTTCTTTTATGTTAAATAAAAATAAAGCTAATGACCTATGATTCAATGTGTGTTAAACTGTTTCAAGTTCATGTAGTGTAAAGCATCACTACAATAAAAAAGCTTCACAGTTTGGGCAGTTTATACTCCTGAAGTAAACACCTCAGTAAGCTCGATGCAGTACCTTTGGTTGCTCTACTCACAGTAGAGCAACATGGTTGGCATTTCTGTTTTTTAATACAGATGTTACTCCTGTTTGGTGAAAACTGGGCACTTTAGGATTTCTAATCTTCTTTATAAGAACAGTTAAATGTTTACCTGAGAATCATAAAATATTACAGTGGGAGTTCTAAGAACTTCAGATATTGACCAAACGAGCAGAGGTTTCAGTACATGTTGAGCATCTCCGTATTGATACGAATTTCTGAATTCTGAAATGGTCCAAATCCAAGACTTCCTGATGCTATCAGGATGCTATCGCACATGAAAAACTTTGCCCCTCATTTTATGTGGTGGGTTGAAGTCAAAACAGAGATTGTTAGAACACTGTGTACAAGTACCTTCAGGGTCTGTATATAAGGTGTATACAAAAAAACGGATTTTGTTCTTAAACCTGGGTTCCATCTGAGGACATCTCACCATACGCAAACATATTATAAAATAAAATTATTTAAAAAAAGCAACCCAAATCCAAATCTTCCTTCTTGACTTAAGTGTTTCAGATAAAGAATCGAGCCTGAAGTAATATTGGTAAAGGAAAGCTTAGAGATTGTCTAGTTTTGTGGGGCTTAGAATCTTGTTTGGAGTCACATGAAATCTTAATGGAACTTTGTTTAGGGGAAAATGTGTCCATTTTAAAAGTCCCTCAATTAGTTCTTCAAAACATCAAAACTATTGAGACATTTAAGAATCACTGACTGGTTCCTTTCTTTTTGAAAACTCACTGTGGGTTTAAAAAAAAAATACATTAAGATATCAAATTTAGTATGGGACTAGGGGAGGAAGGTCCCAGTTCATGTAAGTGCTAGCTTCTCTGATATGTAAAGAACTCATAATGAGAAAGCACCAATATGTCAGTTGAAAAATGAATGAAGAACTGAGCATGGTCCACACGCCTTTAACCCTAGCTCTAGGGAGGCTGAGACAGGCTGACCTCTATGAGTTCAAGGCCAGCCTGGTCTCCAGAGTGAGTACTAGACTCACTCCAGGGCTACAAAGTGAGATCATATCTAAAAAAGGAGAAAGCATAAAATTGTGGGTTTTGCTGATCAGTGTACCTATCTAAATGCTTTTGATTATTTATGTAGAATATAGATATTTTTACTTAATTATGTGTCAGTTGATGTGAAAATTTTAATTTGTACTGAAGAAAATACAGTGCTAGGCTATTTGAATGTACTCTATTATTACCAGATTACTCAGCTGTAGTTTACATTGTGCACCAAAATCCTTCTTGTCTCTCTAGGACGTTTAGTGAAATAAGTCACACAGAAGAACAGTTCAGCTTATGCCGAGAGCTGTGCACTGAACTTGCTCGTGATCTCCAGAAGGAAGGACTGAAGGTACTGGATTTTTACGGCATGACTTTAGTTCGTAGCTTTTTTCATTCTAGGATACTACTCTAGGTCAAGAGACCACACATTTATTATTGCGGGATACAAATAAAAAAGAATATTCCTATCCTCAGCAATCAGAAACAAAGTCAAACCTGACCTGTGTGAGGTCTGTGATGAAAACATAGTATGAAGGACACCTTGTGACACTGGAGTGGTTCCAGGGTGATAAGGGCAGCTTTGTGCCCTTAACACTCTGTCTGAGTTACGTGCCAGATCAGACTGCCTCCTCCTATCATAAATCCTTTCCCAATCACCCTTGGTGACTTTGCTCACCGTGACAGTGACCTTCTGGAACAGGCACTGTGTTTCGGGGCTCTAATCCCGGTTCACACATTGAGAACAGAAGTCTGGAATGAACTGACTATTAGCTGTGTAGCTTTCCTTCAGAGCAGTCCACGTTTAGTGTTTTCTCAATCCTCTCAAACCAGGCTTGATTAGTAAAGAGTGTAATACAAAAGTGTTGGAAAGGTATTGCAAAAAAATGGAGTATTTGAGGAGCATTTTTACTTCTAGCTTAAGCGTAAAATAGTTCTTTTTGAGAAGTTTTAAAATACACTTTTAATTTTAGAATCATTTCACATTTCTAAGACTGTTTCCAAAAGAACATAGTGATTTCCGTTATACGTCTCACTTATTTGCCTCAATTGTTAACATCTTATAGCTTGTTGTCACACTGGAAGAGTGACATTAGCACTTGCTGTTAACCCAGCTGCAGACTGCGTCGGGATTACTCTTGTCTTTAACTAACCCCTCTCCAGGGAACCGTGTGGTGACTAGTGTCCTGTCTCCCTAGTTCGGTTGTGAGTTTGTTAGCCTTTCCCTCGTCTTTATAAAACCCAGTCTTGAGAACGACTGGCCATATACCCTACCAAATGCCACTGTCTTGCTTGTCCTGTGTTGTGGGTTATAGGTGTTGAGAAGAATACCACTAAGGTGAAGTGGCCTTCTCATCATTTCCTGTCTCAGTCATCACCTGGGTTAGGGAATGTTTGATAGGCTTCTCTAGCTGAAGTTACTGGCTCTGAAAGAGTCAGGAAATGAGTCAGAAACCTGAACTTGCCTCAAGTGGAACAACTGCCCATTACTTTAACCCCCCAGGAAATATTAAAATGCCATCAGGCCTCTCCAACTGGCACCTCATGTCCTTAAGACACTAGCTGTAAAGAGGATTCTTACAGACTTCTAGCGTAGCACTCTGGCATGTGGTAGTCATGCAGTAAGTGTTGAGTTATTCATTCCCCCTGGCTTTCAATACTGAATTAACCTAGGGAGATGTACAATAAATGTAAAGGTGATTGGTTAACTTTGCCCTTCATATAAAAGCATCTTTTAATTGGTTGAGGAAGGGACTAGTAATTATTCACAAAGTAATATTTTTCAGACACTGATCTTAATTATGACAGTTTACATGACTATGTTTTATAAACAGCTGATTACACTTGCATATTCATATGTATAGGCAGCCTTCCTAAACTTTTTTAACCTGTAATCAACTTTTTTCTACAAGTTCTGGAACCTTCCACACTAGTGTGCTACATGTGTTGTAGGGGAGAACTGTTACCATTAAGCTGAAGAACGTGAATTTTGAAGTAAAAACTCGCGCATCTACAGTTCCGTCCGCTCTTTCTACTGCAGAAGAAATATTTGCCGTTGCTAAGGAACTGCTACGGACAGAAGTTAACGCGGGTTCTCCACATCCCCTGAGGTTAAGGTTGATGGGTAGGCCTCTCACTCGCCTCTCTCTTTCTTGTTTTCCCTTATATGTTTAATGCTCCTCCCTTAAAAAAAAAAAAGTCAACTTGGGAGATCTTTTTCCTCCCATTTACTTCTTAAACCTATTTAAGGACTTCTTACTCTGCTGCTATACATTGTAATCCCTAGAACTGGATGCATGGACAGAAGGTGACTTTAATTCTGTCTGGACCAATGGAAGTTGTTCTCATCCTTTTTTCTAAAGTCCTTGAGGCAAGATGTTTCCAAATTCAAAACTTAACAGATTTGAGAAACAAATCCAGGGTATTTAAATTATATTCTGTAATGCTCTGTTGGGGATCTAATACATCATGACATGATGAAACATGTGGATATTTCTGTCACCAAACAACAACAATAAACTTATTATTTAGATTGTAAGGACATCATGTAAGATAACATCATGCCAATTTAGGCTTTGTTTATCACTTTGTGCTACAATTTCAGAAGTTTTGGATTTCAGAATTACAGATCAAGATTATGACACTGCCAGTCACTACCTGGTGGAAATAAGCAAACTAGAAAGCCAGCTTCCAAATAAACTATCAAGTTGCTAAGAGTGGATCATTAATCTTACTTACACACTTGAGAGATAGCATACAATGAAACCACTGATGAAGTCTCTTAAAAAGAACCAAATAGCCAGGCAATGGTGGCACACACCTTTAATGCCAGCACTCAGGAGGCAGAGGCGGGCAGATCGCTGTGAGTTCCAGGCCAGCCTGGTCTACAGAGCGAGTTTCCAGGACAGCCAATGCTATACAAAAAACCCTGTCTCGAAAAAAACTGTAATAATAATAAAATAAAATAAAAAGAGCCAAAGAGCAAGTATCTGTAGCAACTTCATTCATAATTGCAAAACTTAGAAGCTAGCTAAGTATATGTAAGTGGATTGATAAATTGTGTATGTCCAGACAGTGGGATAGTGTTCAGTGTGTAAATGAGCTACAAAAGCACAAGAAGAAAACTTAAGTAAATATTGCTAAGTGAAAGAAGTCAGTACTGTACGACTCCAGCTATATGGCATCTTGAGAAAGGCAAAACCTTGGAGACAGGAAAAAGACAATATTGCCCAAGGAGAAAGATGAATAGAGAAAGCAGAGGAATTTTAGGCTAGTGAAACAAGTGTGTATGGTTCTATTATGGTGAATTCATGGCTTTGTAGCTACATCTAGACTCAGCATGAACACTGAGAGTGAATCCTCAGGTGAACTATAGACTTGGGGTGACAGTGCTGTGTCAATGCATGTGTGGGGGGTACTGGAAGTTGTGGGTGGGTGACAGCAGAGGGCATCCAGGAATTCTCTGTTCAATGGCTGTAAAAATGAAGCACTCCTTAAGAAGTGAAGTCTATTGAAAATAATCAGAGCTGAAGAGTCTCTGTAGTTGACTTCAATTAATCACTCTGTATTTAATGGCATCATGTGTGAAACTTTATTGAAAGTTATATACAATCATGCCAACTCCAATAGATTTTTAACATTTACTGATTTTACCCAACTTTATAAAGCAAAGTAAGTGCTTCATAATACCCGCTTTGAAAACGTGTCCTTTAATTTGGAAAATACTGGTCTGGGAATGGGGCTAAGTGGTAAATTATATGCCTAACATACAAAGACTTACATATGTCCAAACCTTAGCATTTAAAAAATATGTATGCCTATGTGTGTGTCCATCTCCAGAGGTACTTGTTTCTCTCTGCTTACCTTTTGTGTTTGTGTCATAATAATACTACGTTAAATGTTTTGTTTCGTTTGTATTGGGGGTGAATGTCTTCATACAATTCGAAAGTGACTGGTTTTGATTTCACTTAGGTGTTCGGATGTCCACTTTTTCCAATGAAGATGACAAGAAGCACCAACAGAGGAGCATCATTGGCTTCTTACAGGCTGGACAGCAAGCTCTGTCATCTCCTGGGTGTAGTCTAGACAAAACTGACAAAACTGCGTTTGTAAAGCCTTTAGAAATGTCTCCTAAGAAGAGTTTCTTTGATAAAAAGCGATCAGAAAGGATCTCGAACCATCAAGACTCACTCAGATGTGAAATTGTGGATCAGCAAGCTTTACAGCCCTCACAACCATCCCAAGCTTTAAAGAAGATGAGTGAGAGTTTGGAAACATCAGCGAATTCAAATAACTGTCAGACATTTACATGTCCAGTTTGCTTTAGGGATCAAGAAGGCATAAGTCTGGAAGCCTTTAATGAACATGTAGATGCATGTCTTGATGGGCCATCAACCAGTGAGAACTCGGAAATGCCCTCTTTCTCACATGCTTCCTCAGGAGATACTGGTCAGAAGGAATATGCACACCCTTCTATTACACTATGTGAGAAACAGGATCATGAAGATGGAGAGATCACTTCAGCAGATGGTGTGGATCTCATAGAGACTGAAGACAACTCATTGAAAACAGCAAGTATGGACACTTTAGGAAGTAATCACAGCAAAGAGGAATATCCTGATATTCCAAACCACTCTTGTCCTAATTCATTGGCAGATGAAGCTGTCAGAATATTAAGTAAGCAAGAATCCATCCAGCCCTGTACAGATGAGGTAGTAACAGGACAAGCTCTAGTTTGTCCTGTTTGTAACCAAGAACAAAAGACTTCTGATCTTACCCTCTTCAATGTACATGTGGATATTTGCTTAAATAAAGGCATTATCCAAGAACTGAGAAATAATGACATTAATTCAGTCAACCAACCCAAAGAAAGCTCCAGAAATACTGGTAAGCATGCCGTTATTAAGAGGAATGGGGGGGGGGCATAGAACCCTGGGGTTGGTCACAACCATCTGTAATTCCAGTTCCAGGGGTTTCAGTGCCCTCTTTTGGCCTCAATAGGTACCAGGCACACACAGAGACGTACATGTAGGCAAAACACCAATGCACATAAAATTAAATTAAAAAATAAGAGGAATGTGATTTTCTAGGGTTATGTCTTATGAAAATTACTGAAACTGTTAAATTTGAAATACATACTATTAAAAGGGTGGCTTGTGTTTGCTCTCACTGAGGAAATATTAGTTGCCTTACCGTGGCTAGAAATAACTCAAACCAAGCTTTTGAATTTAGGGAAAATTCCAGGTTAATTTTGAATTAGTGTAGAATGAAGTTAAAAGTTGAAGGATCTGAGTGATGTAAACAAAACAGAAATTCCCTCAGGGGACATCTGCTAGTGCACAGTGACACACCAGCTGTTTCCAGAGCCAGGAAGCCTTTCACTGGTTTCTTTGAAGTGCTGACTAGCACGACTGCAGAAATCAAGTTTAATGCCAGTAGAACTAGTGAATTGTAAGGAAATGATACTACCAGATTAACCTGTGATACTACCAGATTAACCTGTGATACTACCAGATTAACCTGGGATACTACCAGATTAACCTGGGATCCTACCAGATTAACCTGGGATACTACCAGATTAACCTGTGATCCTACCAGATTAACCTGGGATACTACCAGATTAACCTGTGAGGCCAGCAGTACAGCTCAAGGGTATCGGTGCTCCATAACAAGCTTTCTGACCTGGGTTTGCTCTCTGGCCACATGATGGAAGGGAAGAACTGACTTCCAAAAGTTGTCCATTCACTTCTATACTTGTGCTCTCTCTCGCGCGCGCGCGCACGCGCGCACACACACGGAAGTACTAATTTAATTAATGTAATGCAACATCCTTAAAAATTAGTTTGGGATATGTATAATATTATCATCAATCTGTCAGTTTTGTCTCTTTAACTTTTGTGAAGCTTTTCAGTTATACTTTTCCTCATGGAATATCTTGGCTTTTCTTTGCCCAGCAGACAGACTTCAGAAGGCTGCAAGAAGGACAAAAAGGTATGGCTGGCTTGAACTTCAGTAAAGAGAGCCACAAACTCCTGTTTCACTCTTGAGTTTTAGGGGCTAACCTTTGCTTTTATAACTGACCATGTAACATTTTAAGAACTGTTTTTGCAAAATTATTTTCAAGTATTTCCTTCTCCATAGAAATTGTGTCTTCTTTCTCGTTCCAGGCCGGGACTGAAGACAAAGTGTTCCACGTCAAAGAAAACAAAACCTCCAAGTCCCAGCCACACCCTGGATATATTTTTTAAATGAACTTTGACCATTTTATCAACATTTTTATTGAAATTTTAGTTTTATAATCATTGTATCTATTCTTCCTCATTTTAAATGTATTCATTTAGGGAAGACAAATACAATAATACCTCCCCATATGAGCTTTTTAAGAATGCAGACTGTATATGAACTTATTTCTTTATATTTCCTTTAGTAACCTTAAGAATTTCATTTCCAGTGTATATATCAGTCGGAAATCAGTCATGTTAGAGACAGCTTTAGAACAGAAGCGAAAGGGGAGGTCAGAAGATGATGTGTTGTTTTATAATGAATATAAAATACTTATAAGGACCCGGAGTCATGTGCGTTCGTTTCAACGTGAGCATCTTAGTGTTTGGCCACCGTGTTACCATTGGATGCTGCTTACTTGCTCTTGTGTCTTTAAGTGTTCTGTGAACATTTGCAGTTAAATTTAACCATGAGATCTATGAAGAATAGTTTAATAGAAATAGCATGGGTACGAGTGTTACCTTCAGGAAAGTAATGCACAGTATTATCTGTGTTTGAAGGACTTGTTCAAACTATTGTTAATTGTTTTTCCTTACTTACAATTCCTTTATCTTATAAATAAGCACTTGGCTCACATAAAGAAATATTTAGTCTATAATTCAAAATTGTTTTTTTAACTCAGTACTTTAAATGGCAGTATTTCATTTTTTGGTAATTATGTTTGACTTTCTACAAATTTGTGGTAAACAAGATAAGTTATGTAGTCACTGATTTTCATTCTACTCTTTAAGAGAAAATGTGCAGCTCAGAAGATAAATGCACTGACCTCAGGTACATGCCTATCACATCTTTGTTAATATTTGTGAAAGAAAAAAGATTTGCTACAGTTAAGGAATTGCTTCAAACATGGTGCCACCTATAAGTTCTTATCAAAAAGCCTTTTTTGCTACTGCTTTAAGAACTTAATCTTGCTGGGCAGTGGTGGTGCCTTTAATCTCAGCACTTGGGAGGCAGAGGCAGGTGAATCTCTTGAGTTCAAGGCCAGCCTGGTCTACAGAGCAAGTTCTGGGGCAGCCAGGGCTACACAGAGAAACTCTGTCTAGAAAAATCCAAAAATAAAAAAAAAATAGAACTGAATCTTTTTTCTTGTAGTTTGGTCTTTGAATATTTTAGTGCATTTAGAGTAGACAGAGAAATGTTTGAGGGGTAGCTTTTCCTGAGACTTTACAAAGCCCTTGCCGCAGTCGTAACCTGACTTTTCATTACTAGCCGATTTAAAGATGGGCTGCAAGCCTGCTGATGTGCCAGTCCCTTACCTGATATTGTACGCCGTGACCGTTCCAGAGCTGTGGTGTTTGGGTTATTGATTGTGACTTACTTATGTAAATTATTTATAAAATTAAATTCAGTGAAACTGATTTAATGTATTGAAAAATAGAAATTACTGTATTTATTGTTTTCTCCCATCTGAAGTTTATTTTTACTGTTTTCCACATTAAATAATAAATTATTTTCATTTAGATGCTCCATTTAATTGAAAGCCATCATATATAATATTTAATAATTTAAAATAAAATTTTAAAACCTTTTTTGAGAATTTACATGTGTAATGTATTCACATCATTTTCTTCTCTTACTCTTTCTCTTCTAACTTCTCCCATGTCCCCCTCAATCCCTCTTAAATTCATGACCTCTTTTTAAATTATTATTGTCACATATAGGTGTGTGTGTGTGTGTGTGTGTGCGTGTGCGTGTGCACACATTGTTACATGTATATAACGTGCTGAGTCCATTTAGTATAGCTCATATGTATATGTGTCTAGGACTGACTACTTGGGAGTGAATAACTTAGCAGGGATTGTCCCTGGAGAAGACTGACTCTCCCTCTCTCAGCATCCATTAATTACCTGTAGCTCTTCATCTAGGAGTGGAGCCTTGTGAGACCTCCCCGATTCACGCTGGTATGTTTAACTAGTACTGTCATTGTGTGGGTCTTGTTTAAGTGTCTATATTGTTGACAGTTTATGGGTATAGCTTCCTTGTCATATATAGAAGACATTATCAGCAGACATCCTGGCCCTCTGGCTCTTCCAGGCTTACCACCTCATCTTCCACAGGGTTCCCTGAGCCTTAGGTGCAGGAGCGGTGGTGTAGGTGCATAGTCAGGGTGGTATGTTCCCTTCTCAGCAGGAGAAACCAGGGCCTCTTAGAGAAATGGCTGCTTTCTCACCAGAAGACTCCTAGGTCAGGAAGTTTTGTCTTGGCCTCTCCAACCCCATGCAAGTTCCACATCTTTCACATTCCTTTGTGTGTCTTCCCAACTTTGAATCATACCTCGAATTAGTTTCACCATTCAGACCATCCTCTTCCACAGGCCGTCTGCCACCTGGTTGCCCATAGACTGGCACCTCTGCACTTCTGGGTCTCAGTTCATCTTCAAGGAAAGACCTGGCAGGAAGCCAGGCAACACTGTAGAGGAACACCATTGTTGACTTGCTATCTGCTTGCTCCCTGCCCAGATTGCTCTACTTGCCGGATCTTCCTCTCTAATAATGTCATCTGTTTTCTCTGTCTGGACTTCTCCCAGGTCCTTCATTATCTGTTTTGTCTCTTGTATATCCAGCACATTTTTTAAGTTTTTGAAGCATTTTTAGAAAGCATCATGAAACTTAGAAGGCATAATAAATGAGGACCCATAACCTTAGAGAGTCAAGTCATGGAAGAACATGTTTGCAACACATGTACCTAGTATCGGTATGGGGGGAGCTAGTATCTGGACTATTAAATTGATTCCTAATTGAGACTCAGGAAGAACAATAGTCAATATAAAGTGATAAAAAGACTTTAAATGGTAGTTCACATGAAAGAAAACAGTCGTAATCATACTAGTCATCTGGACAGGAAACATTAAACTACAAAGAGGTATTACATCCCTACTGTGTTAGCAAGAAGAAACAATTCAATGTTGCTAAGTTTAGAAATGATTTGAACCCTCACTTTGAGAATAATCACTTTGGCAAACAATTTGGGTTTTAGTCAGTTTAACAGATGAAATGAGTAAAAAGTAGAAAGAAGTAAAAATGAAACTTCATATGGTCAGCGTGTTTGCCTACAGTACTTTTTTAAGAGAAAGTATATTTTTAGCCACTTGCCTTTAAATATACATTTTTTCAGAGTTCAAAAATGTCATGTCTGTAAAATCAATGCTATCTCTATAAATCAGCAGTGACCAATTGGAAAATAGAATAAAAATAATCTTGTTTGTCATGGGGATCTATGAGGTACCTCAGGAGGAAAAATGTTTAAGGATTTGGAAACTAGAGAATTGGAAGATGAATAAATAAATAATCTTATTCATGAATAAGAAGAATGACTATTTAAAACTAACTCCCCTCCACCGTTTATACTATTAAGTACAATAATGTTCAAAACCCCTTAGAAACTGGTAGATAGAGGCAAAATAAAAAGAGGCATGGTGGCACACACCTTTAATGCCAGCATTCAGGAGGCAGAGTCAAGAAGATCTCAAGTTCAAGGCCAGCCTTGTTTGCATAGTGAGACCCTGTCTCAAGAAAAGAAAGATAAGTAGATACTAAATTTTATGTAGCAATTAATAAAGTATTACCAGCATTTGTAATGGGAGGGGTGTTTTCAATAATCTAGTGTGAAAAGTGTTAGCTGTTAAAGATACGGTTCTTTTGTGGTATCAGAGAGAAAAATTAAATTTTATCTCAACCTAACTGTGCTGGTAGTCCCTAGGCTCCCCTCAAGTCTGATTATTTGCAAGAAAGACTAACAGAACTGAGAAAAACTGAAGAGCCCAAGATTTACGATATAAATCAAAATAAGCAAAGAGGCTAGATGTGGCTCAGAAGTAGCATGCTTTTCTGTATATGCAAGACCCTCGGTTTGATATGCCGCATGGTATGGGGATGAGATCAGCAAAGCCTCGTGCTCCCAGAGGAGGCATACGAAGTATTCACAATTCTCCCACAAGCTCTATATGGCAGTACATGCAAAATAGCACCAACCAAGACTCCTTGCCCAACCCTTGAAGTCTGGACAGGCATTTCTGTCATCCCAACTGACCTTAGCTTTACACCTTCCGGAGAGCTTACTGGTCCAAGGTCTCAGTCTTCAGAAAGCATGCATTCAGCATAAGCAGGTTGGCAATATAAGCTATCTCTTCAAATGAATACAATGTGGCTCAAAGCTGTGGACATGAAGCACTCTTCAGGGTAACAGCATTACGCTTATCAGGCTGGTAAAGGCCAAGAGCTCCGAGGTTGGTTCTGAAGAGAGGGGTCTTTCTTTGCAAAATGTGGGAGTTGAGCAACCTGAACCTGTCAGGTTAACCCTCACAGTTTGCTTGCAAAATAAATGTCAATCAGAACTGTATTTGAATAAAGAATAAAAAGATAAGGATCTTAGGGTGACATTTCTTTTCCTGCTGTTTTTTTAATGCAGAAAAATCTCATTCATAACATGTTGAGGGAGTCTCAGATAAGGAGTCTGACCTGTTCGTTTGTGGCATATCATTATTAGTATGCACTGCAAGTAACATAAACAGACCTAGTGATTTCATGTCAGTCCAACCGGCTCTTCAATGAAAGACAAAGATGTCTCTCTTACTATGTCCTATTGTTCCGATAATTTATGGCTAGACATCTTACTTCAGTCCTCTGTGACAATAGAAAAGCAGCATTATGAGAAGTTATTTGTAAATATAGACCATTCTCTCAGAAGTGCTTTAGATTCAACCTCAGCATGGAATGGTAAGGTCCAGGAGCCTACCGAAGAGCAATCCTGAAGAGACAGAAGTTTCCACACTGACATGGTGGGAGTCGTGTTGCTGACTTAAAGAAGGAACTTCACACTAAGAGAATGATGTATGCAATACCCAGTGTGAGAACACAGGAAAAGGCAAGAGAAAGAGATCAGCTGACTCTTCTATGGTTCTCATTTTTAATGTCGTTATTCATCATCGTTAAGTGTGAGTTCATCCCCCTTATTTCTGCCTCGATTTCTGTCAACCCCAAATGTGTTATCGAATTCCATTTGCCCTTATAGAGCGTTTTGGGAAGATCCATTTCTTTCCTTCTATGAAGCTTTACTAGTTGCCTACATGCTGACATTCCAACTGCTTCCTCGGCTTCCCCTGTCAATTTGAATGCCTTTTCAAAGACTGATCATAAAGTGTTTTCAAAATACCATGTTGAGTTGCTTTTGTTTTTCCCCAAAGCTGTTAATGTTCCAAGCTTGAGAGGAATGGTTAAGGAGGAGTTAGTGACTTTCTGTGTATAAACCTGTGTTGCAAGTGTTCCCACCTTAGCACAAACTGTGTGACATTAACCAGTCAAAATTCCTGGAAACGTAAGAACTCTTGATAACAAATATAAGGTCTTAGAGCAGCGTCGATCACGCACTCCTTATACTGGCCACACAGAAAACCACAGCAAATAATAAGTACTTCAGGATCTTCATGGAGAAAGGAGAACACCAAACAAGGACCAGTCCCGGAAGGAAGGGCGTCCTTTCCTGAAGGGGCCTTTGGGCTTATTGAAAAGTGTTTCCACGCGGTTGGGGAGGGTCATATTCTGGACACACAGCAGCAGAGCACAAACCAGAAGGACAAGTCTTCATCTCTACAGTGACTGCTAATCAGTCACTACTCTGTGATCGTGGGCTGGTAGAAATGTGGTGCTATTTCTCATGTATCTCTGAATGCCAAGTGTGATGGCCTGGCGTGGTGTTAATGGTCATTGGTTAGTGAGCAGAAGCAAATGCACAGCACCTCAAGAGGAACCCACTTGAGTCCGGCAGAGCATCTCGCATCCTTACTCGTGCAACACACACCCTCATAGCAAGGTATAGATGTATGATTGAAGGTTAGCCAGTGGGCTGTGTGAGGAAGCATTGTGCAATGAGCTAGAACTTTCCTCTTTTGGAAGTTCTAATGTCCTCTCTGGCTTCCTGTTTCTCCCCCCTTCCCCACTTCCTGGAAACAGACACAGCTCCGTTACACCTGAGTTGCGGGTACACCTGGGAACAGCGGAGTAACAGGCTGGAGGGGCTGGCTCGGGAGAACTTTGAGACTAGAGTTAGCATGGCAGCCCTGGCCTACATGCTTCCAGACTTTCTTAAGACATTTTTGTTCACAAGACTGAAGAATCAGCCTCAGGTGACCGTGAGGGAAGGAGTCTTAATAGTTAAATATGTGAAGTGGGACTCTAGACAGACAGCATCTGACCAGAGAATAAAGGAATCAATAAATGCTGCTGCTGCCTCTTCTGCTTCTCCTCCTCCTCCTCCTCCTCCTCCTCCTCCTCCTCCTCCTCCTTCTCCTCCTCCTCCTTCTCTTCCTCTTCCTTCCTCTTCCTCTTCTCCTTCTCTTCCTCCTCCTCCTTCTCTTCTTCCTCCTTCCTCTTCCTCTTCTTCTCCTCCTCCTCCAACTCCTCCTTCTTTTTCCTTCCTC
>CABHPQ010169370.1:7364-31762 GCA_902168405.1 Peromyscus aztecus
TTAGTGTCTTATAAATACAAAACCTTCTCCCTGTGAAGGACGGGCAAGAAATCCCCCTAGGCGCTTTTATAACCAACCGTATGCCTAGAAATATAGAAGAATTCATCTACTGTTTAACAGGGCAAAAGTACACATCTTGATAATGGTCATCTATTAGGGCTAAAAAAAATGTAATTTTAAATGGCATTTCTCTGACTGGTAATTGTAAGGAATTGTCACTATGCACACAGATTAGTGTTTTGTCTTGGGGAAAAAAAACCCTGAAGTCTGTAAGACAGTATGAATTTAATTCACCTTCACTGCTTAGCTTGCAAAAAACATTCTGGATAAAAGGTTTTCAAAACAGAGTGAAGTTGCTTTCGGTAAAACTGACTCACCCACACAGTACTTGAACACAGTGTGTTCAACAATAACATGCTCACTAAGTAACAGGTGAGCTACCTTTGAGAATTTCTCAGCCTTAAAATCAGCAACACTGAATGTACTCTGCTGAAGAGCACACCAGTGTCCTGCGTGTAAGCAGCTCGCACCTTAAAGGGCTGAGTTCCCAGCACTGGAATGACTCCTTCATACATAACAACCAGTGAAGATTTAGTAAGAATTGGTTCTTCCTGATCTTCAAGCTCTGAGCCATGCCTGAAAAGTTCTAAAATAGAAAAAAAGTTTTAATTCAGTTTCTGTCTGCTAAGAGCAAGGCAGCAAACACATCTTTCAACCCTTTATGAAAAAGACAGAGCAGAACAAAAATGCAATAGGTCTTCAGATTATAAACAGGATTATATTTCATAGTCCACCATCCTGAAAATGGTTAGGGCATCCATGGTGAGAGCTCTCAGTCTAAAGGTTGTGGATCTGCAATTGGCATGGTGTGAAGCACTTCGTCAAGGAGCTGGAGAGCTCGGTGGAGGTGAATCTCGATCCAGCATGGTGTTTCCTTGATGCTCTGTCTTGGGTAATCCGGGCCCCAGCCTTTTACAAAGCTCATCCTGAGTATGCACAAGCGACGGAGGTCATCCACACCGATGCCGGCAGCAGCAGACAGACCTAGCAGAAGAAGTGTGGAGGGTGTGTCAGGAAGCAGGGTCACCTCTTCTCATCCTCCCCACACTCTGCCTTCTTTACGTGTTTTTCTCAGCATACAATTTCTCTGTCAGTGTCAAAAGTCACTGCAGGTCTAAACCTTAACGACGGAGACTGAAAACTTGGTTAAGACAATTTACATTCCACATATGTATTTTAACTACCAGAGACCAAGTAAATTCCCACAATCTACCAATATTTCACCCATTTTCCTCTTTAGAAGTAGAGATAGAGGAGGAAGAATCGACTTCTTTTGTCAAAGTCAGGGCACGTCATGGTTCTAAGAACCTCAGTGTCTAAACTGCCACACCAGAGTAAGACATGACTGATAATCAGTCATGGACTGGGCCCCACTGTGACCTGTCAGTTGACTTGTGTCTGTCCCTCAGTTTTGAGATAACACACAAGGGGGGAAACAGATAAAAATAAGAAATTCAATTCTAGTCTGAATTCTTAATAGAGCCATGTCTGTCTATAACATTAAAACTAGCAAATATTTAGATCCCCAGTCTTTTTTATTTGAATTAGTGATTATGTCTTATATAATCCTAAACTGTAAACTCCTGAACATAAGTCACAGCAGACTCAGTATCTAATTTTCCAGTCAGAACATACAGTCATATAGTCAGCCCACATTTATCAGTATTACCATGAAACTAACGGGAGGAATCTGCAATGTGCTGTGGCGAAACCTGCAGGCCCATTGCAGCTTTCTTAGCCAGTGTGACGTGCTTACCACACTGAAGAAGTTAAGAACAGGGGTTGAATGAATCACTAGTTATGCCTTCAGACGTGGAAGATGGGTGCCACGTGTTTCCATCATAAAAGTCTATAGTCAGGAGTTTAACGCTGCAGTAAAAAATTCCCCATCAGTGTGAAACCTGGCACAGTGAACTTACCCTAAATTAAAGACTCTACGAGTTATCAGATGCCACCCTCACCTAGTTCTCTGGGTTCAGCATACCGTTTCTAAATGGAGGTGTCCAGTTCTGAACCTGCAGTAGCTGTTCCCATGAGCACAAAGCCACGCACTCAGTGATTTAACCCCTTGGCCGGTGAGGCAGTAACTATAATAAGCTTCGGCCAAGAGGGTAGACCGAAGTATGACAACCCTCTTTATCACCTAATGCAAACAGGATCGTATCCCAGGCACAGTGAAACTACTACAGAAGAAAGGTTTACACAAATGCAAATGTTATAACCCAGTAAAAAAATTAATTTCTATTATTACTTAAAACAACTGATCAACTGAGCGAGTCAAGATTAAAAGTCACTATTACACTTTGAACAGAAAAATCAAAACTATACTTACTGATTGCTGGAGCTATTCCACCTACGGAGCCAGGACCAGGGATGTTTCCCGCCACAGCTGCGGCCTGGGCAGCAGCTGCAGCTTGTGCAGTGGCCGCCTGCTGCTGCATCTGCCGGTGACACTGCCGCAGATCGAAGACCTTTGGAAAGCATAGCGAGGGTTTAACATTGAGTCCACCACCAGAGACGGCACTCCTCAAGAGCTAACATGTACCACACCAACAACTCCGTTCCTTTGGCCTCTTACAAGGAGTGAGCAAATCGCAAAGCTTTTAAATTTCAGGACTTTTCCAAAGTACTCAGGTTTGATCCTCAGTACCCACACGACAGCTCCAGTCCCAGGGGATCTGATACCCTCTTCTAGCCTCCAAGGGCTCCAAATACTCATGGGGCATGTAGACATACATGAAGGCAAAGTACCGGACACATAAAATAATTTTTCAAAAGAAGTTTTTAAAATGTTTATGCATACTGTATAGTTTAGATCAGCAAGAGGTCAATTTCACTGTCTAGAAGAACCTGTGTGAGTCAGCTGTCCCTAGCTTTGTGAAGAGCCACCTATCTGTGTCAAACAAACAAGTAAGAAACTACCATCCTTTCAGAGCTTTCCTTAGGTTACCAAGGGCTAGCTTTGTATAGCTGGCTAATGTCTTTGACAATGCTTGCAATGTGATAAAGTCTAGCAAACTGCACTGTCACTATCTAGGAAACATCTGTATTTTAGTTATTACATTTAAAAGACTGACTTTTGTTTGTGTGTGTACATGTGTTTCTGTGGGTGTCTGTTTGAGTGTATGCAATGTGTATGCAGATGCCCAGGACAACGAGCAGAGGGTGTCTGCTCCCCTGGGCCTAGAGTTACATGTAGCTGTGAGACACCTCATGTGGGTGTGCTCAGAACCCAACTTGGTTCTCTGGAAGATCAACAAGTACTCTTACCCACGGAGCCATCTCTCCAGGCCCCACACCCACATCTTTATAAGAATCATACATTAGTACCTAGAATACAGTAACAAAACAAAGGCCTCCTTTCAAATATTCCAGAGAAGGAAGTTTTTTAAAGAGTAAACCAAACAATTATAAGAACATAACTATTTTATTTAAGTGATGGTTAATGGAATTTCATGAAAATGGTTTCTATTTTCAAGTTTGAAAACGTATATAATTTTTAAAAGGGCCAGTTTTGATGCACCAACAAGTTACATGTGCTAAGTTTCTTAACCTCCTCAGAGCTTATCCATAAAGTAGGAATATTAAATACCCATATTTCCATAGAGTAACTATACAGCTTGCTGTTAACAGATGTTATTGTTTTGCTTTAGGCCTTCCTAGTGGTCATTTTTCTTTCAAGATGAATTAAGGAAGACTCAATAAGTCATTTCTCATCAAGAAGACAAAGACTGACAGACACAATAAAGAAGGCTAATGCACGTTATGAGTACTGGAACGTTATTTCAATAATCAACAACTTACAAGTAACAAATCACCTCCTTACCTGCGAAAAACATTTGCATTTTACATTTTACTTGCCCAAATAATACTCTTACCATTTTAATAAGATGTGGAAGAATCCACAGAAAGAGTACTAACTAGGCTGAGAGAGAGGCCAGGAGAGGCAGAAGCAAGGCTGTGCACTGGGTCACTTTAGCTTCTGAACTGTGGAACTTGACTCCTATTTAAAACATAACTCATTCTTGATGTTTGGAATGCAGATAACCCAAGGACACACTACCCTATCACTG
The DNA here is from genome assembly GCA_902168405.1 of Peromyscus aztecus. Taxonomy (NCBI): domain Eukaryota; kingdom Metazoa; phylum Chordata; class Mammalia; order Rodentia; family Cricetidae; genus Peromyscus; species Peromyscus aztecus. Next base: position 11,498 of record CABHPQ010169370.1, read on the forward strand.
AAAATGAGGAAAATCAGAGTGTGCATAACTTTCTACTTAGTAATAATAGGTTTGGAACCAAATCCATAAATTTTCTGATGCTTAAACTGTCTTAACCACAGTATTTAAACATGAATTATAAATTCATACAACAATAACACAATCTCTCCAAATAACAAACCATAATCTTATTTACTTATTCCTTAACTCAAGTGTCCATTTTCTAAAAATCAAGAAACAAAACCTTTCTTAACTGGCACATTTGAAAACAAACCCAAGAGCACCCTTCTCTTAGAGAAGTGATAAATAGGATGACTAGCCAACTATAAAGTCCCCAAAGACGTTCAAAGATGAACTTGACAAAGCCAAGTACTGGGGATCAGAAATTCCTTGACACCTAAGACAGAAATGCTCCTTTCTGCAGTTCCCAACAGTTTCTGGGACTCTCAACTTTTCCACTGGGTTTTACCTTTAGAAGGCATTATCTAGCCCAGCACAAAGTGTGTTCAAACCCTTTTACATCTGAATAGTTCTACACAATTTCTATTTATTTATTTATTTATTTATTTACTTATTTATTTATTTATTTATTATCTATTTATTTATTTTGGCTTTTTCTGTGTAGCTTTGGAGCCTGTCCTGGAATTCACTCTGTAGACCAGACTGGCCTTGAACTCACAGAGATTCTCCTGCCTCTGCCTCCCGAGTGCTGGGATTAAAGGCATGTGCCACCACTGCACCACACAACTTGTATTTTGAAGAAAGAAACTGATATATTTCACTTTTTAGAGCAGTTTTGTGTTCACAGCAAAACTGAACAAGAAGTTCAGAATTCCTGTCTTCCCCCACATGAGCCTCATTTGTTATAATCCATCAATTCTACCCTAACTTACCATTATCAGCAAGCCAATACCTGACTTTAGTTTAGGGCTCCTGATGATGTGCATCCTATAGGTGTGTACACACTTACGACGCCACATGTCTACCACGGTCACACATCATACAGAATACTCCAAATGTCACCAACCCTGTGTTCTGCTTTACTCATTCCTCCCATCAACCTCAAATCACCACACCACGTCATCTAACTAGTCCTGGTTGTTGTTTTTAGATTACATAGTTGAACAGCATTAACTTCATAATAATGGTTAATTTTTCTGTCTTTTCATGGTTTGACAGTTCATTTACTTATTTATATATTTTCCTGGTTTCTGTGGGGTGTAGTTCTTTATTTTAATTTTTTTTCATTTTACATACCAACCACAGTTCCCCTCCCTTCCCTCCTCCCATCCCCCCACCCCCCCCAACCCTACCCTCATCCACTCCTCAGAGAGGGTAAGGCCCCCCATGGGGAGTCAACAAAGTCCGGCATATCAAGCTGAGGCAGGAAGTTCATTTATTTTTAGCCCTGAGTACTCACTCCACTTTCTAACACAGCAGTGTTTAGGCATTCTTCTCATGCTGAAGGATGCTGGCTGGTTTCAAGTTGTGACAACCATGTATAAAGTTAATATGAACATTTGTGTGAAAGGGTTTTCTATGTGTGTATGTGTAGACTTCAATTTTCAGTTTACTTCGGTAAATGTCTAAGCATGATTGCTGAATATGATTGAATGGGAAGAATGTTTTGTTTTATAAGAAACTTATAAACTCTCCATTAAAACAAGCTATTCCATTTCCTATTCTCACCAGCAATCAATGAGTTTCTTATCTCCCCAGATTTGATACTATCAATATTTAGAATTCTGACTACTGTAGTGGTGTTTGCTCCACCCATGACCTTGGGCTATAGGGCCCAAAGAACACTGTGCTTCCTGCCCCTTGTAAGTGACCTCTTAAAAGGAAAGGGAGAAGGATCAGGAGCTCCTTTTCCCTGCTTCCTGGTGTGATCAACTGCCAGGCGGATTCCCTCCCAGTCAGATCAGAGGACGACTTCAGCTGTCTATTCCATTCTGTATTCATGAGTGTATTTCCTCAATTTACCCTAATAAATTTCCCTAATACTCCTTAAGCAGACTCTCATGGATATATCGCGTTTTCTGGCACCCAACCATGTGGATCTGAGCCCCACTCGCCCTTACAGGGGCTACTCTCATGACCAAACCCTAATGCCCTCGGGAGGCTGCTGGTGAGTTTCTTCACCCTGCAGAGCCCACGCACAGCTCAAACCCCTCAGGAACTGCTCAGGTGACCGCTTGCATAGAGCCGCTGTGCAAGGAGCCTGTAGGCCAGGCAGCTCACGCAGCAGCGGTTCCTGCAACCACTGCTGCGTTCTGCAGTGGATAGAGGACCGTGTCAGAGGAAGGCGCCTATGCTAGGCGCCTCTCTAGTTCTGTGCTTGTAGCAACCTGATCGGGTCACAGCCCCTCACCTGGTGAGAGACAACCAGCAGACTGTCCCTTCTCTTTTAAAACGGTTCAGTGTGGCTGCTGCCAATTCTGGGACATTCTGGACTGTCGCCCTCAAGAGCGCCTCCGCCCAGCAGCCCTTCCTTCTCCCCTGCCGCCACCACCGCCGCCATTGTTCGGTGGATTGCTTCATTTGCTGTGATCCCTGCAGCTCTGCCCAGTAGTCACGGGTAGGGGTTGCCTGGGTTGGTGTTTGAGTCACACCAGACCTGCCTTGTACGCTACACCTGAGACACCTGCTGGCCAAACATCGCTACTACACCCAAAAACCATCGCGAGAGATGGAACATCTGGAACACCTAGGACTGTTAGGACAAGCTCTCAAGGATTTCATCTGAGGTAAAATTACTCAATAATTTTAACCTTAAACTGATTAATAAAAACAAATTAATAAAATTTTTCTTTACAAATTTTGATTATTTCTCAAAAAATGACAGACAATATCGCCACTCAGGAATTAAAAAACTTTGTTTGTAATATGAATGAAATTTTACAAGACATATATGACCTTCCTGGGATATATACAATGTTCATCATAATAGCAATTAGCATAGTGATTCATCTCATATCACTGAAAAATTGGCTTAATAATAACAGAAAAAAAGACATTAATGGGACTGATACAGGCTTTGCAGAGTGGTAATGAGGACTTAAATAGAAGGATTCTTTCTATGAAATCTGCTAATTTACTTCAAGAACTTCAGGCTTTGCAGAGTGGTAATGAGAATTTAAAAAGATAGGTTCTTTCTTTGGAATCTGCTAATTTGCCACAAGAACTTCAGTCCGTTAATAATAACTGGACAAGCAAATTTGATTGTGTTGATAATAAATATGAATACTTAATGGATAAAACAATAACTCTTCAGAGCAATCTTAATACCATTCAGATAATTTCTAAGGAGGAAAGATCATCACTAATTTCTCACAGGAGAAACCCCTTGATGAGAAATAATAGCTCATCCACTGATGCCACAACTTTACAAGTTGTAAGAAAAACTCAACAAACAAGGGTCAGGGCAGGGTTCTGCTTTTTGTTTTTACAGGTTAATAGAAATACCCATCTTCAAGAAATCACAAGGCCTTGGACACCTAGACATCTACAGCATAAAGGAAGGACCTATTGGTACCAATATACTCTACAGGGTAATATCTCACTGCCTAACATCAACATCTCTTTAACTTTAGAATAGTTGTGGTCCCGATTCATTTATAAATCAAGCTGGCTTTGGAGCTGGAATGTGGCTCTCTCCTTCTCTAAACCTAAGCATGTTGCAAAAAGAAAAATTAGGAGATTCTGTCCCATAATGGAAGAGCCAACTGGTGTGGGACAGATGAAAACTAATAATCTAGGGACCATTGTTGTCAAGATTCTATTTCTCTCCATGCTTATTGATTTCTCAGAATCCTTCCTCACATGTCATTATATCTTAAGATTCAAACTTTGTTTGAATTAATTTGAATTAATAATGTTCAAGTTTTCCACAGTGAAAATAAGTCTTCCCAATAACAATCTCTGAAGTCTCCAGAAGGAAGATGGGCCCCAGAACAATGACTCTACTTAGTCCAGAAAGATGCCATTGTACCTAAGAACGTTACTCAATGATCAGCCATGGACTGAAAACTCTCCAGGACAGTTCCAAGATGAGATGGTCCATCATACTATACTTCTAGCCAGAATCTCAGACAACCTTATCCATTACTCTGAGACTGGCTGCAGGCTCTACAACTAGTCCTATTGAGACCTAACTATCTGAGCTTTCTTACAAGACTCCACAGAGATACCATCGCCCTCTAAACAGCAGGAAGCAATTCTAAGAAAATGACACTCCCTCTCCCAAAGGTTTCATTTTTCTCAGAGTTATGGATGGATGGTTATAGGGTTGGGGTGGAACAATAAAATTTAGAAAAGAAAAAAGGGAATGGATATGTATAGTATATTAAGGTAGATTACTGTATCTACTAGTAAACTAATTTAGCAAACTATCAGCCTTGGATAATTGCACTGATATGGATTCTTATATATTTGATACAAATGTAAACTATTCTTATAATCTTATTTAAGATAATTTGTATATTGATACAAATACAAAACTATATTTCTTGTATTGTACATATATTTCTACTCCTATTTGAAATATTTTGTATATTGATACAAATGTAAAATTATATTTGTCATACTATATATATGTTCTACTTCTGTTTAGGATATTTTGTATATTGATACATATTAAGGATATTGTTATCATACAGCACTACACGTTTCTACCTCTGTTTAAGATATTTTGTGTATGTCACAATTTTAAGATCATTGTCCTTATATGGTACATCTGCTTACAGTTTACCTTGTTAATGTGTAGCCTTAGTCCTTAGGTTATTTAGATTGATAAGACTTACAGATTTATAGTCACTCATGCCTGTCATTTCTATAGTTATGTTAGTTAGGTTCTCCAGATTTACAGAAATCTATGGCAGATGGATAGATAATCTTCAAACACTTCATAGACCTAGAGAATATGGCATTTAAATGTTTTGATAACTTAGAATTCTGTTGACGTGAGACATGATTGCTCCTGGCAGCACCTATCTGATCCCAAGAGAATGTTGGGCTTCTAAAACATTTCTGTTTGGGAGTTTGTCTTCTTGGCACAAAATAGCCTGCTGGGCAAAGAACTGTCCTTGCCTTGATTGCTGACAGCATGAATGCCATCCTTTCCAGATGAGCAAGACACAAGGAAAAGCGACTGCTGAACCTTGCCAAGACAGGGTAAGATGGTCTCTCAAAATTCCTTCTGAAAATATGTCAGATATTCTAGGCCTGTAGCCAAATTGGATGCCCCAATGGTACTGATAAACTTCAGGTGACTGTTCAGGTTGCCAGCTGTCTCTGTCTAGTCTTGCAAGAATTTCAGAAATTGCTTTTGCATTTTCCTTTTTCTCAGGTATTATTTATGTTCCTTCTCAGGTCTTTGATGGAGTTGAAGACTAGATAGTTACAGTTACAATTTTCTCGTATCTTAGCTAGAACATATTAAATACTAGAGTCAGAATCAAGACAGGACAGCTATTGGAGTAATCTCGGTAATTTGCCATTTACCTATGATCTGGACATTTAGCATGTCCTTCTTGTTTGATGTTGTTCTTGTTGTAGTTCCATTTTTGTTTATGTTATTACCCTTTGTTTTTCCTGGACAATACTTGATAATCATTCCTATTGTATATAGTTTGCATTAAGTTTAGAACCTTCTTATTTAGACAAAAAGGGGAAATGTAGTGGTATTTGCTCCACCCATGACCTTGGGCTATGGTGCTTCTTGCCATTCGTTGTTATATGTGACCTCTTAAAAGGAGAGGGAGAAGGGTCATGAGCCCCTTCTCCCTGCTGCCTGCTTCCTGGTGCAATCAAACTGACAGGTAGATTCGCTCCCCATCAGATCAGAGGACGACTTCAACTGTCTACTCCATTCTGTATTTGTGAGTGTATTTCCTCAATTTACCCTAATAACTTTCCCTAATACTCCTTAGCAGACTCCCATGGATATATCACATTAGACTATTTTAACAATTTTGTGGCAGCAATGACATGTTTGTGATGCCCAATTACAATGTGCATCTTTTAAAGAATTATTATTTGGGGCTGGAGAGATGGCTCAGTGGTTAAGAGCACTGACTGCTCTCCCAGGGGACCTGGGTTCAATTCCCAGCACCTACATGTCAGCTTACAACTGTCTGTAACTCCAGTTCCAGGGGACTGGACACCCATGGCAAAACACCAATGCACATAAAATTAAAAAAATTAAAAAAAAAGAATTATTATTTGTGTATGCGTGTAGTGTATGAGTGTAAAGGTCTGGGAACTGCACTCAGGCTGCCATGGAAACACCTTCCCTGCAGCATCATTTGTTCTCTAGCTGTTGGACTCAAGTCTCTATTTTGTTAGAAATCCTATCAATGATATCACTGAAGTCTCTTTCCCCATCTGTGGTTTGTCTTCCTACTCCCTTCACACTGCTTTTCACAGAACAGGGGCTAGTTTGTGTTTGCGTGTGTTGCATGTGTACATGTTCGTTATTATGTTTGTGTGTATGCACGTATGTGTGTAGTAGGTAAGTGTGTAACATGTGGAAAGGTCAATATTGGGTGTCTTCCTCAAGTGTTCTCTTTTTTTTGTTTTGTCTTTTTTTGTTTGTTTTTCGAGACAGGGTTTTTCTGGTGTAACAGCCTTGGCTATCCTGGAACTCGATTTGTAGACCAGGCGGCCTTGCCTCGAACTCATGGAGATCTGCCTGCCTCCGCCTCCTGAATGCTGGGATTAAAGGCATGCACTACCACACCAAGCTCTCTACCTTATATTTTGAAACAGTGTCTCTCACTGAGCCTGGAGTTCACTAATCCAGTCAGATTGACTGGATTCTAGAGAACCACCTATCTCTGCCCTAACAGTGTTAGGGTTACAGAGCCACACTGCCACCTGGCTTTTATTTGGATGCTGGGGATCTGAACTGAGATCCTAGGGCCTGTGGAGAAAGTACTCTGCCAACTGAGCCACTTCTCTAACCCTTACCCTATAAACTAGTTTTAATGAAATCCAAATTACCAACTGGTTTTACAAATCAAGCCTTTGATGTTTATCTAAAGTTATCTAGGTTTAATTTTATACCTTATATGAATTTCATAGCTTTGTGTGTTTTACATTACCTATATACAATTACTTTTTTAAAACCCATCACTAATCAAGTATAAAATACACAATTCTTTGGGGGGGGGTGCTTGAGGAGAGGTCTTATTATGTAGTCCTGGCTAGCCTGGAACCCACTATGTAGATCAGACTGGCCAGGAATTCAGAGATTTTTCCAGCCTCCACCTCCCAAGTGCTGGACTAAAGGTGTATGCATACCACCATGCCTAGCCAATACATAATCTTATTATCTAAACATAGGCTTTTAAAAATGTTCAACACTCCTCCCTGCCCACCATGAATCATTAAAATCAACCCAATAATCTTCACATATGGGGACAGTAGAATTATGTTGTAAAACATCACGTACACAACTGAATGCATCTCCTGCTTCTTTGCCCCAATATGTGATGTTCAAAAACAAACCTGATTCAGTATCAGAAATGCTACTGAAACTGCCAAGAGGATTCCACTTCATACCCACTAGTGCTGATGAAAAACAGATAAACTGGAACCTTCATACACTCTAGTGGGAATCTATTTTTGTAAAATGGCTTTTTGTAGAATGGTCCAGCAGACTGTCCTAGTTAGGGTTACTGTTACTGTCATGAAAGACCATGACCAAAGCAACTTGGGAGGAAAGGGTTTATTTCACTCACAGTTCCATGTAACAGTTCATTATTAAAAACAATGGAGGCAGGAACTCAAGCAGGGCAGGAACCTGGAGACAGGAGCTGATGCAGAGGCCATGGAGAAGTGCAGCTTACTAACTTGCTCCTCATGGCTGCTTAGCCTGCTTTCTTAAGAGAACCCAGGACTACCAGCCCAGGGATGGTACCACCCATAATGCCCCCCCCCCCCATCAATCACTAATTAAGAAAATGCCCTATAGGCTTGCCTGAAACCAGATGTTATGGAGGCATTTTCTAAGCGGAGGCTCCCTCAATTGAAAAGCTGACTCTAGCTTGTATCATGTTGACATAAAACTAGCCAGCACACAAATCTTCCAAAAGTCAAAGTCACTTTAAAACTTGGCAGTTTTTAGATAGTAAGACCTCTCCTAGAGACAACACATGCCTTGGTCAAAGAAGAGGTAAATCAAGTGGAAACAGCTAGAAGCTCCCACAGTGTTAGAGATGCCTGGCAGGCAACTCCAGAACTGTCGTCACCACTGTTACTCTGAGCACAACAATTGACTGACCACACAGGCGAGATGTGCCCACTGGAGCAACAGCAGCAAGTCTGGAAGTAACCAACCATTCTCATTATGTTTGAGACAAGCTCCACAGGGGAAACTCATGTCGCCTACTATAAACTTGACCCAAACCCAGAAGCTTGGTCAGAGGCCCTAGTACGGAAACTACTGCTGTTTTGCTAAGTGGACGTAACATGCTCATCAAATTACCTTCTAAATACCTCCATTTATGCCCACACATTAGTGTTGCCATCAACTTCATTCAGAAAAACTTTCTGCAGTATCAGTGGTAACCACAGAGACACAAAACTGACCAAAGTGCTGAGAACTAAGTGACTACTGGGCGCTACTCATAAGTAGGAGATCTATATTACCTTCTAGAGTGTTCAGGGAACAATGCAGAAGGAGTCGGAATGTAAGAGCTAGGAAAAGAGGGAAAAGTGATGTGGAATGCTGACTTCTGAGCACTGACTTGGCTGATACGCTCTTAAACCCAGGAGCTATGATCACCTGCACAAGACTGACACATGATTGGGCCCATCAATATCCTGTCATGGAGGAGGGAGAGGGGGACTCATGGGGCCTCAGTTTTACTCTGGTAATGCTTGTTGAGTTTTTTTTATATTGGTGTAGCCACTGTTAAGAAACCTATGCTTCTGTAAATCAATCTTAATGAAACAGTAAGTCACATATAGAAAGATGAAAATAGACCACCTATATGTATGAAAATGTCACAGTTAAATACATTACTATATATAATTAACATACCCTAAAAGACATGGCTCTTCTTTCTAAAATATTTTTTAAATGGTTTGATAATTGTGTAATTCTGTGAATATACTAAAAATTACTGAACTGAATACTTAAAATGGAAGATTTGTATGACATATGAATTACATTTATCTCAATAAAGTTGTTGAAAACCAGAATTCCCAGGACTAAAACACAAAATAAAATAGACCTTACTTCTGGAGATAAAAGTGAGGTGACTGGACAGATGGCTCCATGGCTAAGAGTACACACTGCTGTCGCAGAACACCCACCATGGCACATCACAATCACCTATAACTCCAGTTCCAGGTTATCTTATGCCCTCTTCTGACCTTTGCAGACACCAGGCACACATGCAGTGCATGCACACACACACACACACACACACACACACACACACACACACACACACGCAGGCACTCATACACACATATAAAATGAAATAAAAAATAAAAAGCACCCCCCCTTTCTAAAGTAAAAGAACAAGGCCACATAAAGAAAAAAAAAGGAAAAAAAAATTACTTGCTTCATTTAAATTTTAAAAGCCAGGTGTAGTAGAGCATACCTGTATCCCAGTGACCACAATGTAGAAGCAGGAAAGTCAGAAGTTCAAGGCCATCAAATTCAAGGTCAACATGTGACACATGAAACCCTATCTCAAAAAACCAAAAACACTAATACATTTGTTTACCTTGTTTTAATTCAACAGGGAAGTGTCTCTGTGTATATTTTCCAGTGTGTAGGCACTTCTTCCAGGGTTCACATTATTTGTATACAATTCACTCTAGAAACATCACACCTGGTGAGAATCTACCTGGGCAACAGTAACTTGAATATATCCTTTTTTCACTGCTGCCAAACAAATTAGCAAAGTCAATTTAAGATTTACTTATACCTGTCTAATAAGATTATTCTGAAGAGCATAAAAGAGTTGTTAAAAAGAAAGAATTCTTGCCAGGCACGGTGGCACACACCTTTAATCCCAGCACTCAGGAAGCAGAGGCAGGTGGATCTCTCTAGTTTAAGGCCAGACTGAGAGAGTTCCAGGACAGGCAGAGCTACATAGTGAAACACTGTCTCAAAATATAATAAATAGATAGATAGATAGATAGATAGATAGATAGATAGATAGATAGATAGATAAATAAATAAATAAATAAATAAATAAATGACTTTAAATCTTAAGACAGCTAATAGGAAAAAGTAGGACGTTGTTATAATGTCAAATATTCTATCCCACAAGTTACTATCTATAGTTCATTGCAAAAATATGTGATTGCCATAAAAATCTCTTCACTACAGTGAAATATTAAAATGACTTACCAAAATGTAAACACAATTGTTCAATGAATGATTCAGACTAGCCAAAAGAACCAAATTATCAACCAATAATACAGTAAGGCAGGCAGGCAGGCAGGCAGGCAGACAGACAGACAGATAAAACCTCACGGTTGAGACTGAAGACAAAACCATGACTGCCAAGACTGAAAGAGGGTAAGAGATAGGATCCAACTGTCTGTAGTCTGAAAAGGACAAGTGCTGTGGGATATTCTGTATGTTAAATGTGCTGCTCTGATTGGTTAATAAATAAAACACTGATTGGCCAATAGCCAGGCAGGAAGTCTAGGCAGGACAAGGAGAGAAGAGAATTCTGGGAAGTGGAAGACTGAGGCAGAGAGACGCTGCCAGCCGCCACCATGACAAGCAACGTGTAAAGATACCAGTAAGCCACAAGCCATGTGGCAACTTATAGATTAGTAGAAATGGGTTAATTTAAGATATAAGAACAGTTAGCAAGAAGCCTGCCATGGCCATACAGTTTGTAAGCAATATAAGTCTCTGTGTGTTTACTTGGGTGGGTCTGAGCAGCTGTGGGACTGGTGGGTGAGAGAGATTTGTCCTGACTTTGGGCCAGGCAGGAAAACTCTAGCTACAGACAAGAGTCAAACTCTCGGGGCTACAACCAGGCATCTGCCAACGAATCAAGTACTAACAAAAGTCAGTTCAGGTGTGCCCTCAGGAGGCAATATTGCCCACAGCAGAAGTATCAAAGAAATGAAGTTAAAGGAACTTAATCCTATGCATACCTGGAGACAGGAACCCAATTATTCCAAAAGACAAAGTCTCCCTACCTCCTAATTATAAAATTTGGTTCTAAAATGTGGATTCCAGTGGCAAGCAAAATTGCCCTATAGGGAAAAGTAATGACAGGAAATATAGTGGTTTGAATGTAACTGGCCCCTATAAGCTCATAGGGAGTGGCACTATTAGGAGGTGTGGCTTTGTTAGAGGAAGTGTGTCACTGTGGGGGTGGGCTTTAAGGTCTCCTATGATCAAGGATACTTCATATCAACATAGACTCCTTCCTGCTGCCTGAGGATCAAGATGCAGAACTCTCAGCTCTTTCTCCAGTATCATGTCTGCCTGCATGCCCCCCACCATGATGACAATGGCCTGAACCTCTGAACTGTAAGCCAGCCCAATTAAATGTTTTCCTTTGTAAGTGTTGCCATGGTCATGGTGTCACAGCAATAGAAACCCAAACCAAGACCAAAAACAAAAACAAAAAAACCAAAAAACTAAAAGCAACAGTGATTCTTTCAAGACAAATTTGCCAACTAAACAATGAAGCACAAAATCATATAAATCCAATGCCACTAACAGATCACACAAAACCCTGGTGTGATTCAAGCATCCCATTAAACTAGATGTAGTGACTTATGCTTGTTATCCCAGGACTCAGGCCAACAGTTCAAAACGAACCTTGGCTACTTAACAAGTATAAAGCCAGCCTGGGCTACATGAGACCCTGCCTCAAAACAAAAACAAAGAGTAATACAAATGACAAAATACAAAAATTCCTTGTAGAAAAGTTACAAAATACAAATAAACTTCTAACGGAGTGGTCTATGAGCAAACTACACAATGATGCAACTGTTGCGAAATTATCCCATGCCAAAGACTGGTAAAACATCACAGTTGTCAAGGTCCGTAAGTACACAGGAGTCATCATTTTCTCTGTACTTGGTATGTTTCTAAGCTTCACAAAGAGAGCCAGGTGGTGGTTCCCACGTGTCAAGGCCAGGCAGGGCTACACAGTGAAACACTGTCTCCAAACCACCCTCACACTAGGCATTCTTTGATCTATAAGTGAGATGATATAGTGGGTTTACCACTAAGAAGCACTTCAGAAGGAAGCAGTGAGATTCACACTCAGTTCTACCATGTATGACAGCTGATAAGAAAGGTGGTCAGGGGACTGAAAAATCTAAAACTGAAAATATACTTAAGCTCACTGCTCCTATTTTTGTCTTCACAAAAGAGTATATATTAAAAATAAAATTGAAATGTGTTGAATATATAATAATCAGTAAAAGTTATCTCTGGCTTCTTGACATCTTAATTTACAATTTTATGAAGGGTTGAGGACACAGCTCAGTGCTAGGCACTGAGACAAAAGATTCCATCCCTTGAAAAACTATTAACTTTAGAATTGTCTTCCATAAACCCCTAAACATCTGCTAAAATAAAGTTTTAGAGCTTGATTTTTATCAATTTCGGGTTGAAGAATCCAAGTTTGGGGGTTATATTCAATGTTTTCAGGAATCTATGTATCATTCTAATCAGCATCACAGATCTGCAAACATTAGGACATAAAAGCAACCACAAAACTAGACAGCTGCTTACAATAATAGACAACTCTCCAGAACGTGTTGTATACTCAAACATAGGTACATTCTGCTGTAGTGGTGCTCCCACTGCAAGACTGTCTCACCACCTCTGACCAAACATAACAACATAAAACAGGTTTCCTTCCTCTCACCTCCATTTCCAGGCTTCAAGCAACAAAGAGGGTTTTAAGTCTAAATACTCAACTATATGTTATGTACAACTGACCTTTATATATGCACTTGGGTAGATCTTATGAACAGCGTCGCCAGGTGCTCGTCCAGCTTCTCGGTCCAGGTAGTAACTCTGCACAAAGACTGCATGGTCACTAAGGCACCTGACCCAAACATCACCTTCACCTTTACATTCCAACTGCACACCTTTGCCTATGTGCAACCTTAGGAAGGAAAGACAGAATTACATTTCATCTTAGTTATAGTAAGTTTTAGTTCAGGTACATAGCAAGAATAAAAAATCTAATACAGTATCTGCAAGACAGCCATTGTTGGCATATTTTATATTTCCTTTTTGTATATAACAAATCTCTCTCTCTCCATATATATAAACAGATACAGTATACTTACTATATCAGAAGCACTTAACATAAATTTCATTTAATGGTCACAACTCAATGAGATAAATGTTTTTAAAAGGTTGTATCTTTGTGTGTGTGTGTGTGTGTGTTAGGGAGAGATATACATGAAGCTCAGAAGTCAGCATCAGATCCCTTCGAGCTAGTTACAGGCAGTTGTGGGTGCTGGGAACTGAACTCCAGTCCTCTGGAAGAATAATAAATGCTTTTAACTGAGCCACCTCTCCAGCCTCATATAATTTCTCTTTTTTATAAGGAAACCAAGGCTTATAAGCTACACTGCCCAAATCAAGAGCCACTAACAACACACAGCTATTTAAAATGCACTTAAAATTCAGCTATTCAATCACATGAACAATATTTTAAATGTCCAAAAGCCACATGTGGCTAATAGTTACTGAATGGGCTAGCACAGACAGAAATCATAAAAATACAGCAAACTTGCTGTTTTTTTACAATTTTACATTTAGTAAATACCTACAATTAAAAGGGATGCTTAAAGGTTCAGAATATTTAAGATGACCTTTGCTGCTTTATATTTAAGACTCATAACAGAAAAATAATGACCTTGAAGAAAAGAGAATGGACTATTTATTCAAACATACCTTGCTCTCTCAATAGCTTCTGTCCTGTGGACATTGGAGAGTTGACCCAAGCAAAAGCGATCCCCTCCAGAAGGATCCACGTATCCATCCACAGTTACAATAGGGCAGCTTGAAGGAACCTTAAATGTCTCTCCTACCTGAACATCCATTTCAAAGTAAGCAATGGAACACCAATACTCAGGAGCTATAGAAAATAAATGAAAAGAACACTTATCCATGTAGCAAAGGTATTAGAGAGGGAGGGAAGTAATTTCACCCATGAAACAAACCTAGACAAAGATGAAGAGATGATGAGTTAGTGAAACACATCTTTAATGTGTTTGAATGTGTTTGAATGTGGATGAAAATAATGTAATACACTCGAAAAATAGTGATTTCGTATCTATTTGCAGCCAGTACTTATGTAAACCTTGACACTCCAAGGACCAAATCAACTGAGAAATTAAAGCACACAAGAAATCAGACTCTAGCCGGGCAGAGGTGATGCAGGGCCCTTAATCCCAGCACTTGGGAGGCAAAGGCAGGTGGATCTCTCTGTAAGTCTGAGGACAGCCTGGTCTACTGAGTGAGTTTCAGGACAGCCAGGACTATACAGTGAAACCCTGTCTCAGAAAAAAAAAAAAAAAGAAAGAAAGAGAGAGAGAGAGAGAGAGAGAGAAAGAACGAACAAAAGAAAGAAATCACTCTAAACTGTTCTATGATGATAGTTCATTTGATTGCACATCTGTTCTGTTTTCTGAATTTTCATTTTTAAAAGTACACTTACCCTAAGACATAGTCTATGATATGTTTTTACAGACCCCTAATTAGGAACAAGTACCTAAATCAGCCAACATATTCCTGCTTATACTTAACAATTAATTATGCAGTTGTTTTACACAGAAATTCTTAACTGTCTCTCAAAAATCAAAGGTCATTTGCCCAATGTACATCCATCCCATATACAGCAAGGCATATTTTTGAAGTCATTTTAGTGAACTAGTACAACGTATTCATTTGAATAACAATGATTTGAAATGACTAGCAGGGGGTGAGGTGGGGAGGAGAGAATACTTGGTGTGGATTGCAAAGAGTAAATGATTTGATTTTGTTTGCATTATTAAAGTTTGCATATACGTAATTTGCTTGGTTTTCCCTTCATAATTTATTGATATATATATACACATACACACACACACACACATACACACACACACACACACAGAACATGCAGCAAACCAAACCGCCGACAGTCCCTCGCAGAGGTAACCTCGGGCAGGTATGGGGCGGGCAAATGAGCAAATGACCGACCATGGAACACAGGTCATGAGCAACACTGCCAAGACACTTTGAGTAAGAGGAGGAGCAGGAGGACAGGGGTGGGGGTGGGGTGGAGGAGAACATTATGGAACAGAAGGTGACTGGAAGACCGCGTCAGCCCAGAAAGCTGAGGGACATTCTGTCTGAAAACTCAAGACCTGAATGAAAGCCCTACACTGGCCTCTGAGGAAGAACTTCTGAGAGTTTAGGAAGGGAATAAGAGTTTTGTCTGCAGATTTATCTCCATCACACTGTGTTACAAATTCTGTATAATTTGAATCAAAACTTACAACAATCTGAAATGATACTTAGAATGATAAAAACCAGTCCACATTTCACGTTCCCCCAGGAAAAAGGAAGTAGTGGCACTTAAAACTTAAAAACGAAATGATGTAAATAGAGGACTCATGAATGAAATTCTCAAAAGAAAATTTTAATTAAGCCAAGAGTGGTAGATGCACACCTTTAATCCCAGCACACAGGATCAAAGGCAGGTGAATCTCTATGAGTTCAAGGCCAGCCTGGTCTACATAGTGAGTTCTAGGACAGCTGGGGTTATGTAGAGAAACTGTCTCAAAAAAACCCAAAGAAAAAAGAAAAATTTAATTAAAAGCAAACAAACTGAAAAAGGAAAACAAAACATTTTACAGGACTGGGATGGTTAATACTGTCAACAGGATCTACAATCACCCAAGAGATAAAGCTCTGGGAATGCCTGCGACAGTCTACTCTGGGCTAACCAGGAGAGGAAGACCTACCCTCAGTGTGAATGGCTGCCCTCCATCACACAGGCCAGGCGCCACTCTGGGCTGAACAAAGGGAAGAGGGTGGAGCACAGGTGTGAGCCAGCCCTAAGCCTCCGCCACAGTGACATCCCAACTGTGATGACATGGATCCCCGAGCTGAAAGTAAACCTTCCTTTCTTCTATCACACATTTTCTCACAGCAACAAGTAAAACAGAAACACAGTACCAAGAAACCGGGCCATTGCTGTGATACACTGGACTGTGTGGTTCTTAAGCTCTGGAACTAACAGGAATATAGAAGTTTGGAACTTTGATCCAGAAAAGCCCTAGAATGCTGTAAGTAGAGCTTACGGGGTCATTCTGGTATGAGTGTGGAAAAGCAGAATGCCAAGAGAAATGCAGACCATGGAGGCCAGGGCCTCTATCTGAAACTGGGTTGAGGCCTTTCCTATTAGAGCCTGTCTGGACTCTGGCTGAATTCTGCCTGTGTTCTGTAAACTTTAGTAATGGGTTACTGTGCTAGGTGGATGGAGTCTCACGAGAGAAGACTCAGTCTGTGTCATAGTTACTGTTCACGGCTCTCACCCAGGTCTACAGAAAGAACAAAGAGTGGAGCAGGAAATGTGGAAACAGGCAGCTGGCAACAACCACGTGACCTTCAGTTCACAGACAGTGGCAGCAGGAAGTAGGAGAGATCAGTCACCCAATTCTCTGCACTGCTGAGCTACATTCTCACCTGGGAGCCAAAAGGAACCCTTTCTTCCTCAAGGTGCTTCTCTCAGGTACTTTGTCAGGGCAATGAGAGAAGCAGCTAATTCATAAAGGAACCTAACTGCTTGGCAAAAATCGTCAAGCAACAGAGCACTTGCCAATGAGGAGTTAGTAAGGCACATAAAAGCATGCCCATGACGCATTTGAGACGCTAATATAGGAAGAATATAAATAAGGCCAGCCTGGACTACACAGTGAGTTCCAGGCCAGCCTAGGGTATACAGGGAGATTATCTCTTTTAAAAAAAAAAAAAAAGGTAGAATACTTTGTAACATCAATCCAATAAATTCACTGCAAATTTAATTCTTTAAAAGTAATTTGTTTAGAACATATAAACTGTAGGGCCCCGGCCCCCCATTTTGAGTAGCTGTTGCCTTGCTTGCCAACCTTGACCAGACGTCCTCCCTATGCTGATTCCCTGTTGGTCTCCTCCTTCCTGAATGCTCACCGGAGGTCCTTTGTTTGTGTATCCTACATTTGGTGTAAACAGCTTAGATGCAAGATTGTAAAACATCAGTAGCGAACTTCTGCCCTCCAGGGTTCTCCCATTGTGCTGTAAGCCTGTATTTAAGGTTTCCTCCCTCTTTCAATAAACGCATTCTGCTGGGGCAAATGACCCGCTGTCTCTTGTCTCTGTTTTTCCATCCACAGCCCCTAGCTCCGACATGGTGAATGGGTGGTGGTAGCGCAGGTGCTACTGCAACAAAAAATATACCTAAATGATTGCTTAAATGCCAGTTTTGAAATATTTGTGAATTTTCTTTTGGTTTTTCGAGACAGTTTCTCAGAGATCTGCTGCCTCTTTACACTAGAATTAAAGGCATGTGCCACCACCATCCAGTTGTGAAGTTATTTTCTATAGTAAAAATCTTTTTTTTCTATATTTATTTGCATTTCGTGAGTATGTCTGCATGTATGTATGTCTGTCTGCATGTACGTATGTTTATCACGTGTGCAGAGCCCAAAGAGGCCAAAACAGAGTTCCAGATTCCCTAGCATTGCAGTTATAGATGCTTGAGTGCTGCTACATGGGTCCTGGGAGTCAAACCAGATTGTTTGGAAGAGCAGCCACTGCTCTCAAGTGCTGGACCATCTCTCCAGCCACCATAAATAAAAATCTTTAATGAAGATATCACATCATGTTATGAACAATAATAACCAGCAAATAAGCAGTAGGTATACTGACTAAAACTAAAATTAAAACAATTTAAAACTTATCTAATTTTCTGACAGTAATCAAAACCAGTACCACTTACAAGATCTTTGAGTAGGTAGTATAAAAATGAAACCTTGGTTACAAAGTGAATATAATGCTGGGGGTGGTGTTTCCAAGTACAATCAAGGTATTTCCCAGTTTCTACTGAAGGTTAAATCTTCATTATAAGCAAGTCAACTCAAAGAAGAAAAACAGTTTTGTAGCCTTCATGTTTAAGAAAAATATACTTGTATCATTATCAAATGAAATGTCTGCCAATGCACTAAACCTCATTACTTCCCCGCCAGCAAGTTCCCGTTTGCCTAATAATCTAGACACCACAGGGCAGCGATGCTTGTGGCAGCTGCAGCTCTTACGCAGGTGATACTCACTGGCCTGCTGATAGTTGCAAGAGTTCTAAATGGCTAAGACTGAAGAGGAAGTTGTACTGGGTTACATCACAGACCAGCGATAGAAAATCAAGCCCTAAGAAGGTGGAAGGAAGGGAGTCTTTATTTGTGAAGACACAGGCCAAAAGGTAATTGACTTGAGAGAGAATCAGACAGTGTTGGGCTACAATCTACTGCATGAAAGCTTTTTCATTCTCAATAGTCAGAGGAAAGGCTTTATTTTAAAAACATAGAAAGCTAATAGAAAATATCCCTTAAGCCTTTCTGCATGTCTTTGCTATTTTACCTCAAGGACCAAATAACACATAAACGACAACTCTGCAGCTTCTTGGGGCCAGCACGAACAAAAATCTGGGAGAGCACTTCTGTAATGCCAGCCCAGTTGAAAGGCACCAAGGCTGGGCACAGACCTGGTATCTAAAGGGTTTCTGCTCCTAAGTTAGTGAAGCCAACCCCATGAAGTCCATGGGCTACTTATCACATTAGCCAAAAACAAAAAAAAACAAACAAAAAACAATATATTAATTACCTGATTTGGAGGTTTGATTTTATTTTACAATGTAAGAGCTTAGCTTGCAAAGGGGGAATGGATTGTAAAGCACAGGTTTTAGAAATACTGTTCAGTTGTAATGGAAAATGTCTCTCCAAAGTACTGTCTTTAATTTCTGAAATAAAAATAAAGTAATACAAATCTGGATGGATACCTGTATCCACTGAATTATTTCTTTCTTACTCAGATCTGAATGTAATGCCCTATAAGTCTGTTATGAGCATATGAAAATACTCCTGAAACACACCTGAAGTTGGTAAAGTTCAAATCCATTTGTGTTTGAACACAACCTAAAGACATTGAAGAAAACAACAGTATGACAGAAAAGTATCAGCTTCAAGGAAAAAAAAAAAGGTGTAACTCTGTGAAGAAGAAATAGAGCAACTGACTTTTTAAATATTTAGGTCGGGCAGTGATGGCACATACCTTTGATGCTAGCACTCCACAGTCAGAGGCAGGTGGATCTCTGTGAGTTTGAGGCCAGCCTGATCTAAATAGTAAGTTCCTGGACAGCCAGAACTAGAGGGGAGAATAATATTTAACTGATGTCTTTTCTATTTGTTCAATAAAGAAAGCAGATGTGTAAGCTGGTTACTGTATTTGAGTATGGCTAGCATTAGGTACCAAGGGCACAGCCATTGGTCTGCTTAAACAGCATTTAGGAGGGGAGAGTAAGGTGTATGATTCTAGAATTCAAATGTTTCTTGTCTCCTGATAACGAACACCTTTATCTCTTTGTCTTGGGGTTTCTATTGATTGTTTATCTCTTTGTCTTGGGGTTTCTATTGTGCTACACACAACTAAAAACAACCTGGGGAGAAAAGGGTTTATTTCATGCTACAAGTGTCAAGTCACAATCCATCACTGAGGGAAGTCAAGGCAAAACTTAAGTCAGGAACTGAAGCAGAGCCCATAGAGGAACACTGCTAACTGGCTTGCTCCTCTTATAGCACCCAGGACCACCAAACCAAGGGTGGCACTGTCCACAGTGAGCTGGGCCCTCCCATATCAATCGTCAAGCAAGACCTGAGTTCTAACCTACTGATGTCAATAGTAGTAAAACTGCAGAACTAATCCTTTCCTGCAACCAGCTGGACAAAAAACTCTTTTAGGATGCATTGATCATTAAGCCACTTCTGTATTCTATTGAAAGACAGGTATCAACATCAATACAGGCTGCTACAGATACATGCTCATGTAATCAATACTATTCTCTAAACAGCAGGGGCAACTCAGCCTCATCATCCATTCTATTGTGAGAAGTATGAAGCAAATTTATCAAGAGGCGAAAGGCAATCGCTGAACCTAAATCAAGTCCAGATGATAGTTAACCGCCATTATCTATTCCCACTGTACATTCCGTTCAGTATTACATCCACCCTTCCTTCCTTCCTTCCTTC
>CABHPQ010169371.1:0-46972 GCA_902168405.1 Peromyscus aztecus
TGTTTGTTTATTGTGCATGGTGTGTACGTGTGTGCATGTATGCGTGCATAAAAGACATAGCTTAACATCAGGTATCCCCTTCATGTCTTGAGAAGGGTCTCTCACTGAACCTGGAGCTTGCCAATTTGATTAAACGGGCAGGCCAGCAAGCCCATGGGATGCCCTGTTTCCACTTGCCAGTTCTGGGGTTACAGGCACCCTTCCATGCCTGGCTTTTAACTTGGGTGCTGGAGATCTGAACTCCAGTCCACATTCTTGCATAGCAAGCATTTTATCAACTGAACCATCTCCCCAGCTCCTTTATTTTTATTTCTGAAACAGGACCTCTTGAAATCTTGGTTGCCTCAACCTCATAATTATATCCAAAGGTGACCTTGAATCTCTGATCCCCCATCTCTATTTCCCTGAAGAAATTACTGTTAACCTAAAGCATAATGGATTAATAGAAATTAAGCTAGGAGATACGGAAATATTATCCCACATTGTATAAAGCAGAGAAACTAGGAAGTGAAAAGTACAGTGATGGGTGAGAGCTCATGGTGCATTTGACAGACACAGACAGACCTTTCGAAAGCACTGACAATATTCTCAACTTTTTTATTTCAGGACCCCTTAGCACTTAAATTTTGGGGACCCCAGAGAGCTTTAGTGTGTGTGTATGTGTGTGTTTGACTACTGTTTTCGAAGTTGAAAATAAGTTGTAAATATTAATATATGTTAATCTGGATGGGGATGGACAGTAAGTAGGTTTCAGCATGTAATCTATGCTGGCCTCTTGGGATTCTCCTGCCTTGGCTTCCCAAGTATTGTGATGGTAGGCATGCCACCACCGTATTAATGTTAATAGTGTTTTAAATTTAAAATAGCTTTTTCAAAGCCAAGTAAAATTAATGAGCAGAATAACATTGTTTTCTGTATTTTTCAAATCTTTTAACATCTGGCTTAATGGGTAATAGTTGGATTCTTACATCTGTTTTTGTATGCAGTTTTATTGTTACAGCATTTTGTTCATAGAAAAAAGTATGACCAGACAGAGATTTGTAGCTTGGTAGGGAGGAGTATTTTGATAGCCCCTAAGGCAATTGTTGATATTCTCTGGTGGTAAAAGTTGATAAGAACTCAGGATTAGAAGCAGGCAGATCCCTGTGAGTTCCTGACCTCCTGGGCTACGCAGCAAGTTCCAGACCAGCCAGGAGCGAGACTGTTGCAGACAACTTTCTTAAAGAGGTGATGAGATAATTTCTTCTGAGATCAGACAACATCTGGTGTGTTCAGGGTGTATGTCTATACACATAAGATTGGGTTGGTTTTTTTTGTTTTGATTTAGTTTCGGTTTTTGTGTTTTTGAGACAGGGTTTTTCTGTGTTGCCCTGGTTGTCCTGAAACTTGCTCTGTAGACCAGGATGGCCTCAAACTCAGAGATCTACCTGCCTCTGCCTCCTGATGAGATTGTTTCTTCAAGATTGGCTATAATGTAGAGTCTCAAAGCAATAAAATGAACTATTCATATAATGGGTTTGTTTTTAAATTGTTTTATTTTTAGTGTATAAAATAATGAGTTTTATGACATTTTCATACATATTTATCTTTGTACTTTTTCTTTGTACTTTTGTACTTTGTACTTTTTACGTCTTTGTATTTATATCTGCCACCTGACTACCCTCCTGTACCCTCTCCCACTGTTACATTAGGAAATATTGGTCTGTCTAGTAGGTTGAGTGGTTCTTTATTCAGGGATGATTTTGTAATGGATGGATCATTTTTAAAATTACTTACTGTTTTTTTTTTAAGGTTCTCCAGTTTTTGATACAAAAACTTACAGAATATTTAAGTATTAAATTTGTTAGTGTTTCCCACGTCATCAAGAAAATCCCGATATTTGGGGAAGTCATCAAGTTCATGATGATGAATTTCAGGTTTTCCAGGATTCCAGTTTTCACTTAAAAACTCCAGTTTTATCTTTAGTCACAAATATTGTTCTATTCATTCTCAGGAATGTATCTGCCACATTTTAATCTAAATAACTGTGGCTTGTCCCTTTTTCCATATTTTGTCTTTGAGACAGGTCTCACTATGCAGTCCAGGATGTCCTCTAATTATGGTCTTCCTGGCTTAGCCTCTTGGTGCTGGGGTTATTAGGTGTCCATCTTCACATGGTCCTTCTCCCATGTCAAGATGTTCTTTAAAGGAAAAAGTCCAGTCTGTAAGTCAAGCAGATGCCTAGGTGCTTTATTAAATTTATTTTTATTTTTATTTTTTGAGACAGGGTTTCTCTGTGTAGCTTTGGAGCCTGTCCTGGAATTCTCTCTGTAGACCAGGCTGGCCTCGAACTCACAGAGATCCCCTGCCTCTACCTCCCTAGTGCTGAGATTAAAAGGATGTGCCACCACCACCCCGCTCCTAGGTGCTTTTTCTTCGGGATAACATATGTTGGTGTGCAGTGTGCATACTTTGCCTCCATCTTATCACGTAGAAAGTTTCAAAGACTGAAACTTGTAAGAAATTGGTAATTTTTTATGGGTAAGTAACATTATGGTTTTTTGTTTGTTTGTTTGTTTTTGCTTTTTTCCAGACAAGGTTTCTCTGTGTAGCTTTGGAGCCTTTCCTGGAACTCACTCCGTAGCCCAGGCTGGGCTCGAACTCACAGAGATCGCCTGCCTCTGCCTCCCAAGTGCTGAGATTAAAGGTGTGCGCCACCACCGCCTGGTTTAGGAACATGTTAAAGCTGAATGCCTGCAGTGAAGAGAGTAGCAACCACTGGTGCAGTTTCTGCCCCTTCATGGCCTGTGCACACATGTCAGCACTTTACTTACCAGAGCTTTTGCACTGTTGGTACAGACATTAGCCTAGGAAAAAGCAAGTCATATTTTATTATCGTGACAATGACCTGCACTGTGAGAGTGTCCCATGTGTGAGAATGCTTTAGTAATGGCTGAAACTCTTTGCAGAAAAATGGTTTACTCACCTCTACTGAATAGTCTTTTAATTTCCTTCACATAACTTTTAATTATGTATAATTAGATGTGCAATATATATAAAATTGACTTTATAGGGACCTTGGACATTTTACCTCTTTTTTTTTTTTCTGAGTTTTTTTTTTAAGATTTATTATTATGTATAGTGTTCTGTCTGCGTGTATGCCTGCATGCATGCATGTAATTATTGTACTTATAAGCATTATTTTTGATACATTTATTATTTTATGGTAAGAATGTGTAAAAACTGCTCTTCTAGCTCTTTTGAAATATACACATTATTGTTAACCCCAGGCATCTAATTGTACGGTAGAGCCCCAGAAGGTATCCTTCCTCTCTAACTGTGACTTTGTACCTGTGATTAGACTTTACTGATCCCCCCCTTCAAGTCCCTGGTAACCACTTGAACCTCTGCTTCTATGGAAACAGTTTTTAGGTGCCACATATGAGTGAGATCATGCAGTATTCAGCTGCCTGTGTCTGGCTTACTTTACTTATCGTGTTGCTTACCTCACATGCTGCTTCACATGACATTTTTTTTTTTTAAATTTTACATAACAACCACAGTTCCCCCTCTCTCCCCTCCTCCTCCTCTTCCTCCATGGCCCCATCTACTCCTCAGAGGTGTAAGGCCTCCCTTGGGGAGTCATCAAAGCCTGGCACATCAAGTTGAGGCAGGACCAAGCCCCTCCCCACTGCATCAAGGCTGAGCCAGGTATCCCTCCATAAGGAATGGGCTCCAGAAAGCCAGTTGATGCACCAGGGATAAATCCTGATCCTGCTGCCAGGGGCCCCTCAAAGAGACCAAGCTACACAACTGTCTCCCACATGCAGAGGGCCTAATTTGGTCCCGTGCAGGCTCCCTAACTGTCTGTCCAGAGTCCATGAGCTCCCATTAGCTCAGACCAGCTGTCTCTGGATTTCCCCATCATGATCTTGAACCCCCTTGCTCATATAACCCTTCCTCCCTCTCTTCAACTGGACTCCAGGAGCTCAGCCCAATGCTTGACTGTGGATCTCTGCGTCTGCTTCCATCAGTTACTGGATTAGGGTTCTGACCTGGCTGCTGGGGCTGCCCACATAACATTCTTTTGATTTGTGAAAACTATCCCATTGTGTGTATATACACCTGTGTGTGTCCTACATCTTATATACTGTTTTTTGTTGTTTTATCCATTAATGGGTACCTGGGCTGATTTCTTTTTTTGTCTTTTTTTTAAAAGATTTATTTGTCACGGACTGGAGAGATGGCTCAGCAGTTAAGAGTGTCTGGCTGCTGCTCTTCCAGCGGTCCTGAGTTCAATTCCCAGCAACCACATGGTGGCTCACAATCATCTGTAATGAGGTCTGATGCCTTCTTCTGGCCTGCAGGCATACATGCAGGCAGAATACTGTATACATAATAAATAAATAAAATCTTTAAAAAAAAAAAAGATTTATCACATATGCAGTGTTCTGCATGCACATATGCCTGGACACCAGAAGAGGATGCCGGATCTCATTATAGATGGTTGTGAGCCACCCCTATATATGGGTTTTTGTTTGTTTGTTTGTTTGTTTGGTGTACTAATTTCATTTCCTTTGGGTAGACCTAAATTGTGAATTTGCAGGTAGTTGTATCTTTGGTGTTTTGCTTCTTTGTGTGTTTAAGGAAACACATACTGTCTTCAATGATGGCTATACTATTTGTTCTCCACCCCCATATTCCTGCTAGTGTTCTTCCTGGTTTATTTCCATTGATAGTCACCATTTTAACTGGGGGGGGGTGATATTTTGTTGTAGATTTGATTTTTATTAGTTCACTAGTGATCCCTGCTGTTACACTTTTTTTTTTTTTTTTAATGTACCTGTTTCTAAATATTTTGTGAAATGTCTACTCAGGTGTCTTGTCCATTTTTAACTGGGGTAGTTGGTTGTTTGTTGTGGAGTAGTCCTAGTTCCTTGTGTGCTTTGGATATTATTTCCCTATCAGATGTATAGTTTGCACATACAGTCTTCCACACTGTTGGCCGATCTGTGGTTGTTGGGTTTTGTTTGGCTGTTTCTAGTGTGTTGTAGTTCCTTCACCTATTTTTGCTTTTGCTACTGTGTGTCTTAATTACTTTCCTGTTGCTGTGAAGAGGCACCATGACCAAGGCAACTTCGAGAAGAAAGGGTGTGTTTGGGGTTTATAGTTCCAGAGGTTAGCATTCCTGACATCGTGGCAGGGAGTGTGGCGGCAGCAGGCAGACAGTGGAGCTGGCACAGTGGTCCAGAGTTTACATCTGATCACAAGCACTAGGCAGAGAGAGCTGGCTGGAATGCCACACCTCCTCCAACAAGGCCACACCGTCTAATCCTTCTCAAATGGTTCCACCAACTGGGAACAGACGTTCCATATATGAGTCTATGGGGACCACCACACTGTGCTTTTAAGGTTTTATACCAATAAAAAAATCAAGAAAAGAAATTTAATAAAGCTCA
Source organism: Peromyscus aztecus (assembly GCA_902168405.1). NCBI lineage: Eukaryota > Metazoa > Chordata > Mammalia > Rodentia > Cricetidae > Peromyscus > Peromyscus aztecus. The sequence continues at coordinate 5,439 of CABHPQ010169371.1, forward strand.
AAAAAATGGACAAATTTTTGTTTAGTGTTGAAAGAATATTGTTAAACTATCGATACTACACAAAGAAGTCTACAGATTTAATGCAGTTCCTCTCACAGTACAATTGATATTCCTCACACACAAAAACCAAACTCTAAAATTTGTATAGAACCACAAAAAAGCCTGAATAGCCAAAGCAGTTGCGAAAGCAAAAAGGGAAATAAACCACCAAACTGTAGTCACTGGAACAGCAGCATAATGATGCCGAAATATCCCAGAAATGAACCCGTCCCAATTTACAGTGAGCTGACTCTTAAAAGCTGGCGAGAATACATAGTAAGTAAAGGATAGACTTCGTCAATAAATGGTGCCGGGTAGGAGGACTCCATGTGGAAGAGAAGTTAGGCTTGTTTTCTAACCATGTGCCCCCCCAAAAGATCAACCCCAGATGGGCTGAACCTCTAAGTGCTGGATGTGAAACTGTGAGAAGGAAAACAGGATGCCTGGTGACATCGGCCTTGAGTTGTCTCCTGACCCCTTCCTTCCTTTGCTGACACTGCTGATCCAAGGACCACCTTGTGAGGACTGCTGTCCTAGAAAATCTTTTTCCTGGGGTTGATTTAATGAACCTTCCAGGTCAGATGTAAGAAAATGAAAAGATGTCTACCAAGGAAAATCTGTATGTCATGTTTTGGAGAGTTTTTTTTGTTTGTTTTTTTTGTTTTTTTTGTTTTTTGAGGCAGGGCCTCACTTTGCAGCTCTGGCTGTCCTAGAACTCACTCTGTAGACCACGTTGGCCTCAGACTCTCCTGCCTCTGCCTCCAGAGTGCTGAGATTTAATGTCTGTGCCACCACCAAAAAACTGGTATTCTTTTTCTTTAAAACACCCTTGGGGTGTTAATTAAGGTTGAAATCAGCTGTTTTTTGTTTTTAAGTTGGTCACCCTAAGCACAAAAAATTCACAGTGATCTCTGTTCCCTTACTGAAAGTTACCTTTTATTCACTCACACCACCTCTCACTCTTTTTCCTTCCCTTCCTGACTTCCTTTCCTTCCTTCTTTCTTTCTTCCTTTCCTCCACCTCTGGTAGATATGCACACATCATAGAGAGGGTTCTTTGACCCAAGTGAACAGAGCTAAGAAAGACTTAGGTAGTTAGTCCCAGTAGTTTCCTGTTTGCTCAGAATAAAAGTTGCAGTGTAACTGAGGAGCTATTGGCAAGCCATGGCTGCTGGGAAAAGGAAAGTCAGTTTTCCTCAGGGATTCAACCCTGAGCAGCTACAACCCTTGCCCCCCATGGATGGCCCTGCATCCAGGCACATACTGGCAGTGCTGCATAGACTCAGTAAACCTGAAAAACAAAAGATTAAGTTAAAGACAGGAACACACAAGAAGAGGGAATCGGGAGTGGACTTGATGAAAACCTACTGCATTTGTGTACAGAAGCCTCAGGCAAATCCTTATGCCCTCAAGCCACACACACACAGAGTTGAAGCAGAACTGTATCCACCAGTTCACTTTGAATAAAAAAGTAGTGACAAGCAAGGAAAGCTTACAGCGTACAGTTTCTTTTGTAAACATCTTTAAGGAAATTGTTCTGAATAAAAAGCTTCATATTATGCCAGGCAGTGGTGGCGCATGATGCCTTTAATCCCAGCAATTAGGAGACAGAGGCAGGCAGATCTCTATGTTTGAGGCCAGCTTAGTCTGCAGCATGAGTTCAGGGACAGCCAGGGTTACACAGAGAAACCATGTCTCGGAAAACCAAAAACAACAACAACAGCTTCCTATTTTATTTGAGAGGGGGAGAAAGGTATGGTCTACAACAATGAGGTAATGGATCAAGCTTTTTTTTTTTAAACTAGCTTCAAGTCTTGTTTGGCTGTGTGTCTTGGGTGAGCTGTTTAGATCCTGATTTCCATTTCCTTAACTGTAAAAAAAAAAAGTTAAGTATGACAAGTAGAGGTAATATACTTGCCTACCATATGGTTGGCAGCTGCTTGTTTTGTGGGAGTGTGACTATTGTCGGTGCACTAACCATATACTAGAGTGATAGAAGCACAGTTTTCCTCTGGTTGCCTGCTTGATAATAATAATTTCACAGTGCTGCCCTGGAAATCAGGATTGGATGCAGGAAGGAATACAGCTTGGCCACTGAGCACCTAGGTAGTCTTAGAAAATATGCAGCTTTGATTGCATTACCTAAATATTGTCATAATCATAATAATCATAGTCTTTGTGTTCTTGTAGGTCCCTTTCTAGAGTTCTGCCATGCTAAAGGGTGACCATTAAATAGTATGAAGAAATTTTAAATCACTACCTAAAGTTTATCCATGATTAAATTTTCTTTGGCAGAATGCTTACATTTTAAGCAAGAAAGGGGTTAGTATATGTTACAGAATTTAGAGTAAATCTGAAACAGACTTATTCCCTAGATACAAAATAAGACTAAAGATTTTGATACCTGCATTTTTTTTTTATCTTACATGTATGGGTGTTTTGTCTACTTGTATGTCTGTGAACTATGCATGTCTGGTGGCCATGAAGGCCAGAAGAGAGCGTCAGATCCCCTGGAACTGGAGGTACAGATAGTTTCGAGTCACCCTGTGAATGCTGGGAAATGAACCTGTGTCCTCTGGAAGAGCTACCAGTGCTCTTAACCACGTAGCCATCTCTCCAGCCCCAATATTTATTTTTGTGTTGAGCAAATTAAGAGGAAATTCCTTCATTTAACTGAACCTATGCAATAGACCACATTCAATTTGAAGACCTGTTCACAGCCCCATTTTTCTTGTCCTTTTAGGATATAATTAGATCTAATTTGCATTTGCATCTCTTTGTTAATGACAGATTTTACATTTATTAATATATCATGCTATTTGTGGATTAAAAGAGAAAACACAGTAAGAGAACTAGACTATATATGTCCACTTATAAAATACACAGCATACCCATATTCTTACTAAGAAGGCTAAAAGCATTTAGTTCTAGCTTCCAGTGTACAAGAAATGCAAAGAATGAAAAAGTACATTAGACATTGCAAAGAAAAAAAGTCAAACATAGCAGGAAAGGCAACAGCAGGAAAAGAGACAAAAAGTTGTTGTAGATTAAATTGCTGAATTTAAACTTTCTGGGTATGCTGGGTGTAACGCAAGCTATATATATTGCTCCGAGTACATATATTATGAAAATAATTGGTTTCTTTTTATGATAATTTCAGAGGATTTCCGTTGTTTGTTTCACTTTCTAGGCCAGGCTCTTTAAAACAGTGATCTTCAAAGTGTGCTCAACATTGTCTAGTGGGATGTGGTTTTAAATGTTTATACTTTGGTGGATAATTTGTTGAATGAGGCCTGTCCACCATCTTTGTGGTACTGGTAAGGTTTTTCTTGTGAGTTTTTTCTGTTGAAGCTTTATCAAGGGTGATAGAAATGTCACTGAGGACTGGTGGTAGAGTGCTTGTCTAAACATGCAGGGTCAAGTTTGAGTCCTGGTGCCGAAAAATGAGAAACAAAACCTGCTACATACTCTTATAGATAATGGTGGAAATGAAATATTGCTCTATAGATATTGATAAAAGGGGAGATTATTCAACCTACTTTTAAAGAGCAACAACTTGTTTAAAAATGTTTTACATTGCTATGGATTTTAGTTTATTGATACAAATTTAAAGTTAATTTTGTTATACTGTATATATATTTCTACTCTTGTTTAAGGTATTATGTTTGTGTAACTCTTTTAAATTGTAATGGATAATTAAGAAATGCAGATTAATAATTAGTCTTCTATGATAGTCAAACTTATAGTCATGTTAATTAAGTTCTCTAGGTATATTTCTAGATATATTTCAATTAGGTAGGTAATCTTCAAACACTTCAAAGACTATAGGATATGGCATTTAAAATGTTTTTAAAACTTAGACTTTTGGGGTTGGGGATTTAGTTGGTAGAGTGCTTGCCTAGCAAGTACAAGGCCCTGGGTTCGGTCCTCAGCTGGGGGGGGGGGGATTAGACTTTCCTGGACAATGAGACACGTCTGCTTCTGGCAGCACCGGTTTACTTCAAAGAGAAAGATGGGAATCAAAGACACTCTATATGGAATTTATCTTCTTCTTGGCACAAAATGACCATTTGGGCAAGAAACTGTTCTTGCCTGGACTGCTTGACAAAATGTTGTATCGACTGGACATGCAGGACCCATGGAAAAATGACCACTGAATTTGCCAAAACAAGGTGAAACAGTCCTTCGGGTTCCTGCTTTGCAGAGGAGACTGCCAAACATTCTACAGGACACAGAGAGAAGCAACTGTGAGACTCTAAGCCTATAGGCTGAAGATGGATGCTCCAACGTTACAGAGGAACTTTGGGTGACTGTCCAGGCAGGCAGCTGTCTCTGTCATTTCCAGAATTTTTGGAAGTTGCTTACCATGTATTCCCTATTCACTTAGGTAATATTATATCCTGGGGTCTTTGATGTAGTTGAAGACTAGATAGTTATAATCATAATTTTCCTTGGTTATGATAAAAGATAAATTAGATATGAAACTTTAGACTAACAAATACAAGATAGATGATAGAATATTTTTCTTTAATTTTGCCAAATACGAAGAGACTAGATATTGTAACTATAATTCTTGCTTGATAACTGTTTTGTTAACATTTTACTATGTTAAAGTTAACACCTTTCTTTTTTATTAGACAGAAAAGGGGAAATGCTATGGGATGTCTTTCTGTATGCTATGAATATGTGTTGCTCTGATTGGTTGATAAATAAAGCCGTCTGGCTTATGGCAAGACAGCTTAGAGGAAGGCAGGAAATCCAAATAGAGAGAGACAAAAAAAAGGTGGGGAGAGACACAAGCCACCACTGAAAGAGAAGCAACATGCCAACAGACTGGTAAAGCCACGGAAGACGTGGCAAAACTTAGATTAATAAAAATGGGTTAATTTAAGATATAAGAGCTAACTAGCAAGAGGCCTGCCATAGACCATGCAGTTTGTAAGTAAAATAAGCCTCTATATGTATAATTGGGTCCAAACAGCCGCAGGACCAGGCAGGACACAGGAAAACTTCCAGCTACACTGCTCTATTTTATGTATTACATATGTTTATTACATATGATTCAGTTGCTAGTATTATCCCTTTAAGCATATAATTCATAATGAAATTTATCCCTAGTTTGGCATCATAATGAACAGTATAGATCAGTAGTTACTAACTAGTATGATGTGGCCATTGTGTGTACTTGAAAAATGGCTAATTCTGATTTAGATATGCTACACAGATATCTACATAATGGACCTAAAGACTTGGTATAAAAAGTGTAATATGTCAGTAAGTGTTACACTGATTCTATTTACATATGTTGTGTCAAATAAACTGCTACAGAAATTATTTCACTGGCCTTTTTACTTGTGTGTGTGCATGTGTTTAAGACAGAGTCTGGGGTAGCCCAAGCTGAGCTTAAATTCACTTTGTAGCTGAGGCTGCCCTCCCCCCCGACTTTTTGCATTTTTACATTGCATATGGATGTCAGTTCTCCCCTTCCACCATGTTGGTCTCCCAGGGGTTAAAATTAGGTTGTTGGGCATGGTGGCAGGCACCTTTACTGAACCATCTCTCTGGCCCCTTTTATTAATGTAGTTAGCAGAAATATTTAAATCAAATGTTTGGCTGTTTCTTTTGCACAGTGTTAGTCTAAACCAGTGGTTATCAACCTTCTTATCACTGTGATTCATTAATACAGTTCTTCATATAGTGACCCCCAACCATAAAATTATTTTGTTGCTACTTCGTAACTGTAATTCTGCTGCTGGTATGAATTGTAGATATCCGATATGCAGAATATCTGATATGTTTCCTCAAAACAAGGTGATGGCAACCTGACAGGCTTTAATTCTAGCACTTGGAAGGCAGAGGTAGCAGATATTGCCTGAGTTGGAGACCAGCCTGATCTATAGTGAGTTTCAGGTCAGCTAGGGATACACTGTGAGACCCTATCTTAATAAAGAAATAAATAATCAAGATGGAAGGTAAGACCTGACTCCCAGAAGTTGTTCTCTAACCTCTACATGCAGACTATGACTTATGCCCACCTATCCACACATCCACAAATAAATAATAAACCTTTTCTTTCTACCTCATACACACACCTTTTCTTTTTCTCTCATACACACACAAAAGCAGCTTTGGTTGAAAATTTCTAAAATCCTGAAAGTATCCCCAGACCTTTTGAATGTTTGTTAGTGAGACATCCATGCCACTCTGTCTGGATTTCCTGTTGTTTATGAGCACTTCTCTGGCCTTTGTGACCTGTCTGCTTCAGTGTTCCAGTCAAGGGATAGTCTCTCCCTTTGGCATCTGCTGGTGACTTGTGTCTAGGCTCCTTGGAATCCCTTCTGCCACCCAGGAATCTTTCCACTTGAGATGTGGGCAGGTCCTGCTACTTCAGCTCACCATACTCTGGAATTTGAGAGGAAACCTTCACATCTAGTTTCGTTGGGCAGTCCACCCTTGGGTTTTGTTTGTGATTCCAGTTTCCATTTTTTTAAGTTAAATTTTTTCACAAAGGTTCTTTCATCACACTTTCCCTTAGATCACAAGTTCTCATTTCTACTTTTACTCTAATAGGAAAGCTATGATACTTTAGTCACGTCCAAGGGAAAAATTAGCATTGGATTCTTAGTGGCAGTGTTTTATACTGGAGGCCAATAGGGTAGCATATGTAGATACTCAAGGAAAGAAAATGTGAGCCAAAGATTTCAAGACAAAGTTCATTGTAAAACACATGCAAAGGTGAGCAATGAGGAAAAAAAAATTAAAACCACAGGTAACTGCCTTTACCTCTTTATCAAGATAGTTAACATTTAAAAGACTGGCAATTGGGTACAGACAAAGATGTGGAGCATAGCCCTCATACTTGGTGGACATGGTGGTACCTAAAATCCCTTGAAAAGGTGCTAGGCCTTTTCTCCTGAGCTTTAGCACACACAGTTCTACATCTGGACAGTCAAGAAACCATGGGTCAGTGTTGAGAGGCCCTGCTGGTCAGAGGTTACAGTCTACCATGGCTTGCCAGCTCTCTCCCAGCTCGACACAATATGGAGGACACTCCCCACCCCCTCCAGAGGGCTTCCTGCTTCTCTACCTTGTCTTATTTGGAGAATGTCTCTAGGCCTGGATGCCTGACTTCTCTCTAGTGTGACCCTTGACACAATTCCTACAAATGCTCTTCCCCTGTTGCCCATATGGTCGTTAGGTGACATGCTTTAGCTAATTTGATTGGGCTGTGCTGCTACTAATCCAGCTATAAGAGTGTGCCCCTTAATGCAAATTAGGTGACCCCCCCCCCCCCCCCGTCACCCCTCTTTACCGTCCCCAGTCCTATATATGCCCTATACTCTGGAATAAAGCCGAGCTGTCTCTCAGAAGGCTGTTCCGTTGTGCTCACAGGTCATACAAAGCTCTCTGGCCATTTCTGCCCCTTTGTCCTCATGGACTGGTGGCCAACAGACCTGGAGGGAAAAGGGGACCCCACAGGTCAAATGTAGCTAAAAATAATTTTATCATCTACTCAACTTTATTCCCTAAATTATACACTGTAACATTAACCTTTACAACTTCTGTCCTAATGCCAGTTCTAACAGTTCTTAAGCTGTATAGACTTTGAGTCTGGTTAATTTTGGTGTGTGATCTTTTTATTTTTTTTGCCATTTTTTATTTGAAAAGAAAAGAATGCTATAACAATTATTTCCATAGCATTTACATGAGTAATCTAGAGGTGACTAGAGGTATGTAGAGCACATAGGTTATTTGTAAATATTAGCCATTTTCTGTAAGGGTCTTGGAATCAATTACAAAACAACTGTTTCCATTCTGTAACCCAGAATTTCCCTCTTAGACACGCACAGTCAAGGAAGTGTACTCTGTATGTAACAAATGACAGGTTGTTTTATCCTTTTCATACCTATAGCCAAAAGGGGTACCCACTGAAAGTCAAAGAAATTGACAAATTGTGTCTTAGTGAAAATCACATAGAATGAAAATAAAGTATTAGCATAAGTGAATCTTAAATGCGCTCTTGAAGCAAAAGACCAGATAGTGAATGTGCCTGTATGATTGCATTTGTGTGACATTCAAAAACAGACTGCTCTTTTTTAATTGTGTGCTGTTAAATAGAAATGCTTATTTTTGACAATATGTGATTTGTGTATTGCTCTGAAGTGAGGTGTACCTGAACAAGAGTGTTAGGAAAAGGCAGGAAGGACTGGGGATGCAGCTCCATGGTAGAGTGTTTGCCTGACATACACAAGGGCCTGAGTCCTGCCAGCACCCAACGGTGACAGCAACAACAGAGAATCAGAAGGCCTGGTTTATGGAGGTGTCTGGAGGAAGCAGAGAAAGAGCAGTGTCTCGGTTTCTTTTTTGTTGCTGTGATAAAATAATCTGCCAGAGCCGGGCGGTGATGGCGCACGCCTTTGATCCCCAGCACTCGGGAGGCAGAGGCAGGCAGATGTCTGTGAGTTTGAGGCCAGCCTGGTCTACAGAGTGAGATCCAGGACAGCCAGGACTACATACAGAGAAACCCTGTCTGGGGGGGTGGGGCGGGGGGAGTCTGCCAGGAGCCATGCATGATGGCACACCCCTGTAATCTTAGCACCTGGGAGGTAGGGACAGGGGCAGCTCTATGAATCCAAGACCAGCCTAGTCTTCATGTAGTTTCCAGTCCAACCCCGGACTACATAGACCCAGTCTAAAAACAGTAGCAATAAAAACCCTCCCTAGGTAAAGGCACCTGACACACAAGCCCGAAGGAGCTAGCTTTGTTCTGTTCCAGAACTCATGTCCAAGTGGAAGAAGAGAACTGACTGGACAAAGTTGTCCTCTCCCCTCCACATGCCCACACCCTCTGATAATACTAATAATAAACCAAATAAAAATCACAAGTTTCTTCCCTGGTAGAAGCAACTTGAGGAAGAACGGGTCTTTTCTGTGTCACAGTTGATGCTACAGTCCATCATTGTGGGGAAGTCATGGTGGCACAGCTGGTCACATTGCATCCATAGTCAAGGAGCAGAGACCAGCACATGCTTGCATGCAGTGCTCTGCAGAGTTCTGCATTTTATACTGTGTGGGACCCTCTACCCAGTCACTTCTCGGCCTTTTGGCTAAGATCAAGTATAGGACCCTCTACCCAGAGAATGGTTCCACCTACAGTTAAGATGGGTCCTCCCACATGAATTAACATAAGATCACACACACACACACACACACACACACACACACACACACACACACATCTCCCAGGTAATCCTAATTCTGTCAAATTAGCAATTAACACTAGCCATCGCATGTGGCAGTATTTTTGCCACCACATTTTGACTAGATGTCCTCACATGCTATTTTTTTTCTCTCCTTCTCAGACCATCCCTGACTAGTAACTTCCCAAGTCCCAGGCCCTACTTTCTCTTCTCCATGTAACTCTGTGTTGGGATATTACATCTCTGCTCCCAGTTCCAGTGCTAGTCTCTCATCTTCGCACTCCTGGTGTTCTTCATATCGTGACATATGATGCAAAGATGGGCATCCCTGAGACCTCCTTCCTCCTAAGTAAGCTGTTAATCCTAATGTAACTGCTTGCATCGATGACTGCACCTTGGAAAGGTTTTTGTCTTGTTTTGGGTTTGACCTTATTTTTGAATGTTTTGCACAGAGTATTGCTAACACTGTTTTTAACATTATAAAATCCTTTATTCCCATTTATAAAGTCACCATGGTAGCAGATTTTTTTAGAAAGCCACAACAGGGTTGCTACCGCAAGTTGATTTTCCTTGGAGCCAAGGTAACTCATTATTTTCTATGTTTGTTTGTTTGTCTTTCTATGACAGTATAGTTCTCTGACTTTTTAATTTTTAAATTAAATATTAAATTTTCAAAGTCTTTTGAGTTGAATCGGGAAGAAAGGTGCAGGTGCTGACTAGTTGGGAAGAGCAAGCGTAAGGGCTATGTGCAGTACACAGTGGGAAAACACTGTTATCAGCTGTGCAGAAACAGAAAGCTTCTAATGGAATAAGCCCTCTTGAGAGGCTTCTCTGCTATAACTGAAAACTTAACAGTTAACTATGACGCCTAGGTTCACTGTGGTCTCAGCACTTGGCACGTTTACACTTAAAATAATTGCTACACAGTACAAAGGGTAGTTTTCTGACAAAAAAAAAAAAACCCACATCTTCATAAATTGAACTTTGGGCTCCTCTGTGAGGTCTTGTAACTGAATGTGAGGGTCTCAAGAAATTGGAGAACAGTAAAAGGCTCCTGAATGTGCAGCAACCAAAAGTGGATTCAAACTCAAACACAGAGTGAACCCAAGGTGCTCTGGCAGCACCTGTCGGTATTGCCTCACACAACCTAACAGCAGCCCTGGTTCTGAGTCCATGTACAGTTTGCACTGTGCATGCTGTTGCACCACAGTGAGGAGGAACATGCCTGAAGCACCTTGGCTCAGATGCAGGTTATGAATGACAGTGCTCTTCCAGCATACATAGTTTTCTGTCTGTACAGATATGTACAGCTTCCTAGAGAAAACAAAAACTTAAGGTTTTCCCGTTACCATTCTTCAGCATATAAAGCTCAAATCAGTATATACCTAGATTATATTGTGTTGTAATAATAGATCTCAAAAATTGGTATTTTAGTTTCATTTAAAAAAAGTAACTGGGCAATGGTGGCGCACGCCTTTCATCCCGGCACGTGGGAGGCAGAGGCAGGCAGATCTCTGAGTTTGAGGCCAGCCTGGTCTACAGAGTGAGTTCCAGGACAGCCAGGACTGCTACACAGAGAAACCTTGTCTCAAAAAATCACATGAATGGAATGGAATAGAATAGAATAGAATTGTTGAGCCAAGGAGATGGATGGCTCAGCAGATAAAAAGCACTTGCTGTACAAGCCTCACAACTTGAGTTTGGATCCCTTGAGCCAGTGTAAAAGCGGTGGTGTGTGTGTGTGTGTGTGTCAGTCACAAGATGTCAGGCAAGGACAAGAGAATTCCCTAGAAGCCCACGGTAGATAGCCTGGCATGTGCAATGCAGCGGCACACGGGCGAGGCTCTCCCTCCAGGTGGAAGGTGGGGACCAGACCCAACGCTGTCCTCGGCCTCCCCACACAATGTTGCAGCACTCACACACTGACATGTACACACATACAGATAGATGAGTAAATAAATACTTTGGAGGTTGCAGAGATGCTCACGGGTTAGGAGCACTTGCTGCTCTTTCAGATGACCCAAGTTCAGTTCCCAGCACACATGTCAGGCAGCTCACAACCTTCTGTAACTCCAGCTCCTGCACATCTGTGGAACAGAGGCACATAAATAAAAATAATAGTATTTCTAATTACTAATTTTTTTATTGGTAAATGAATTTTGACTTGGGATTAGGAAAGAATTTCCAACAACTTCTGAAATAGCTCTAAGTGTACTTCTGCATACAGAACCATAGTCTCTGCATTGACAGTTATCTATCTAATCAGAGTATTGATCAACTCTGAAAAATGCTGAAGGTGCTCTACCTAAAGTTTGGCCAACCTCGTGACATCTTGTCACCTGTGAAGTTCACAATTGAGAACTTTGTAATCAAGTTCCAAAAAAATTCTTATGTTTTATCATTTTGTGTTGGGCTGCATTCATAGCTGTCCTCAACCACATGTGACCCATGGGCATGTGACCCATGTTAGGCATACCTCCTGTGTCTTACAGTATCACATCCTCAGCCAAGAGCTATGTAAAAATAAATATACATACCTCATTATGCAAATTAGTATTGGTCTTTAATAAATGGGGAATTGTTTAGTGACTGTTTTAAAATAAATGTATGATTTATTACCAGGAAATGTTTGTGTATTTATTTTATATACCTGCATACCTGAGGTTGTATAAAAAATCCAGTGAAGGGGTTGGGGATTTAGCTCAGTGGTAGAGCGCTTGGGCCCTGGTTATAAGAAAAGGGTCCAGGACTCCAGTCAAAGAGAGAGAAAAGAGGGATTCTGTGAGCAAGGGGCATCAAGATCATGATGGGGAAACCTACAGAGACAACGGAATCAAACTAATGGGAACTCATGAAATTTAGACCAACACCTGCGGAGCTTCCACAAGACTGGACTAGGCCCTTTGCATAAGCAAGACTATTGTGTAGCTTGATCTGCTTAAGGGGTACCCTGGCAGTAGGATCAGGATCTGTCCTTGGTGCATGTTCGGGCTTTTTGGAGCCCACAGCCTATGGTGGGACAACTCACACAGCCTTAAGGCAGGGGGAGGGGCTTGGACCTGCCTCTACTGAATGTACCAGGCTCTGCTGACTCTCCATGGGAGGTCTTACCTTCTTGTAGGAGTGAATGGGAGGTGGGTGGGTGGAGGAAGCCTGGAGGGGTAGGAGGAGGGAAGAGGGGGATCTATGATTGGTATGTAAAATAAATTTTAAAAAAATTTAAAAAAGAAAAAAAAAAGAAAAGGGAAACTAGGGAAGTGGAAGGCAGGCATAAGCTCAACATAGAATATATGCTTGTGTGAAAATGTCCTTATGTAACACAGTGCCGTACACAGTGAATACACACAATGAAATTTGAAAATAAAGAGCAGCGGGTACAGTTCAGTTCAGCGAACCACCACAACACATACTGTCTGAACAGGATGATGAACACTTCTGTATCCCACACTTCGGTGATTTCAAACCCTTTGAAGTCATCTTTATGATGAAAAGTCTTTGAAAAGGGTTGATAAATGGAAGTAACCTATATTACTAGAAGACACTGCTTCTAGTAGAGTTAAGATCTTGCCACTTCTGTTTTTCGCACTTGGTTTCTGGTCAGTTTAAACTTTTTAATTGCATTTTGTTTATTTGTGTGTGTGCATGTGAGTCCTGAGGATCAAAGGTGGCAGCGTGTGCTTTTACCCACTGCCCATCTTGCCAGCCCTCTTGTTAGTTCAGATGGGTATTTTGGTCAGCTAATAGTCGGCTAGTGTTTATGTTTTCATTTCTTTTTGCCATTCTTGAATAATAAAGAAAATTAAGTGCCTTTAATGTTTCCTATTGCTCTGTAAGGCACAACTGGTCGATCTACGCTCTGAACTGACAGAAACTCAAGCGGAGAAAGTTGTCCTGGAGAAGGAAGTCCACGACCAGCTTTTACAGTTGCACTCCACGCAGCTTCAGCTGCATGCCAAAACTGGGCAAAGTGCCGACTCTGGCACCATTAAGGCAAAGTTGGTAAGTGAACCATGGTGGGCAGTGGTGCTTTGGAGGGTATAAAGATGGTTTTTAGGGGAGTTACAGTCCTAAAATGTGTGTTCATTATGAGAATTCAGGCAGTAGAAAGTTTATGGTCATCATATTCACCAGTAGCATCTGTGATGATATCAATAGCTACCTGATAGAACAGAAAATTCTCTGTCTTAAAATATTGGTATAAATATATTTAAAGGGTATTTATGATATAACATATACCAATTTTTGTTCTACTGTCAGGGTTAAATTCAGCTGCTGTAACAAACATCCCAAGTAGCACTGAGATTGTTCTTGAATAGTGTTGTTGGGTTTTTTCCTTAGCTAACCCTGAGGCAGGCATCCCAGAACTGATGCAGCTACTCCCTACGTCCTAGGGGTTGAGCTGCTTCTATTGGGCTCTGCCGTTTTTAACAGATGAGTTCCAGCCTTGGGATTTCCTCGTGTCTCTGCCTAGACAGGAACAAGGAAGAGTCTAAAGTGGGGTAGAAAAATTCTTCTTGACTGTGTTAGCCTTCATAAAGAGCATTCATTAAATTTCCTCAGTAACTTGCCAGCGTCTCATTCACTCAACCCTAACTGTGTGTTAGTCTGTATATCTTGGTAAAGTCAGAGTGCTGGTAATACAGAGAAGGGACCAGTGTAGCTAAATACCAACAAGGTTCTTAGCTGTCAGTAGCGTGTGAGCGTTTCTTCTGCTACTGAACATTGTTGTGTCTATATATTGTTTCATTGTGAGTTCACTCTAATTAGTCAGAACGCTCTTAATCAAAACAGGCTATTTAAATAGAAAACCAAATTGTAAGGCTTGTTTCAATTTAACCTATGTATTGAGTGCGTTCCATGTGCTAGACATTTGGCTAACTATACGGAGACAGCAGTAAGAAAGGTAAAGCTTGGGAGAGACAGGCCGTGAACCCCTGCTCCTGGTGTCCTGAGTGTAGAACATGTTTAAGTTTGGCTTAGTTGCCCTTAATCAGGTTTGACTGGTTTAGGTACTGATATGTTGAAATCTACTTCAACATTGATATTCTCCTCAAGTCCTCATAAACTGAAGGGCTACGGATCTGTGTTAATAGTGTTTTATTTAACTGCCTTAAAAGTCAGATCAAAATTCTTATTTGAGTTATGTGATATTAACATGAAGAAACATTCTACATTTTCATTTGAAGAGTTCCTAAACTTTTTGTTAGTTTTTTGGGTTTTTTTGAGACAGGGTTTCTCTGGGTAGCTGTGGCTGTCCTGAATTTCACTTTGTGGACTGGCTGGCCTTGAACTCACAGAGGTGCTCCTACCTCTGCCTCCCAAGTGGTGGGATCAGAGGAGTATGCCACCACTGCCCTGCTCCAGTTAAACTTTTAACAGGTGCTGTAGAGAAACAAATAGCGGGCCAGTTGTATTAACCAATTTTAATTTTAAAAAGTTGAATCTAATATTATAACTGTTGTTTATAGATTTGCAAATATATTTGTGCTAATGAGCTTTACCCAACTGGTAGTCAACCTGTGGAAGTTTCCCTTGTAATGATAATACCACTAGATAAATGTATTTGTTCAATAGTTTTCTAATTACAAACCTTTTTTCTTGTATCTGAAGTCTGTCCCCTCTGTGGAGGAGCTGGTAAGTCTGTTGTTTCTCCTGCTTTAGTTACTGTGTCCTGCTGAAGTGTTCTGGTGTTCTGTGTATTGCCTGTCGTCATACTCTGAAAACAGTGTTAATGCCAGGTTTCCTGTGTTCAAATACCTGAAGGTCAGAGGGGTCCATTGTGCTTTGCTCCCTGCCTGTGGCTAAAGACTTGTCTTTCACTTGGGACTTGTAGCCATCATTAGCAGAGCCCATCAGTTTTTGACAACTTTTGAGTCTTGTAACTTGCTCACACTTCTGCTTCGGCAAAAATACCTGCATGAGGGTATTGAAGGTGTATTGAACAGACCTAGTTTTTACCCCCAAGTTTCTATCTGAACTTGTTTCCATTTAGAGAGTGTGCATGCTGATTCCTTCATCTATTGCATGTGTTGTTAGTACCTTTTAGCGGGTTTGGAAATGATTGTGTAGCCTTTAAAGCACTGCATTTTAAAATTTTTATCAGAAATTATTTTAGACAGTAACAGTCTGTAAATTCTTAATGTCTTTCCTGTTACCTCAAGCTAATCAGATTCCAGTTGACTTATGACTTTACCACTTCTGAAAATACATTTTTTACAAGTCTAAAACGTGAAACAAACTTTATGCTTATTACCTAATACAAAAAGGTTAACCAGGAAACAAATTTACAAATTATCTTTAAATCTTAAGTAATTCTCTTCAGTTTCCTTAATCATATTCTTATTTGCATATTTTTTAAACGACAGACTGTCTTTGAACTTACATAGATCTGCCTGTCTCTGTCCCCCCAGTGCTAGGGTTAAAGGTATGTGCACCCTGTGGCTGGCTTGCTTACATGTCTTCATTTCAAGTCTCAGAGACTGTCAGAGTCTTTAGGAATTTGAATTATTAAGACAAAGTGGTAGCCTCATAAGCATCTGCAATTCATTAGTACACTAGAACTAACTCATTAAAGTAATTGGAAGGAGGTAATCCTTGTAGTAATGTTTATATAACCTGTACACCAAAGAAGTCTTGGTCTCCAGGCTGGGAGTGAAGCTCAGTGAGTGGAGTGTTGCTAGCGTGGATAGAGCTCCTAGCACCACATAAAACCAGGCAAGGTAGCACAGCCAGCCTGGGCTACCACAGCCAGCCTGGGCTACGTGTTGAAACTATCTCAGAGAAGAGAAAGCAAGCGGAAGGAAGGCAGTTGCTATAGAAGAGTCTACGTTACTAGCTTCCCACGTCTCTTACCAAGAATGCCTAGAGACTGTGAGTGGGCTTGTGTGTGTGTTCGTGTTTACAAAAGCTGGGGGAACCCTGCTTATCTCCCTTCTGCTCATCCGTTATATAATAAATACCTTACAAATGAGACGGGGTTCCCCAGCTGGGATCAGACCCGTGCTGGGCAAGCCCTCACCATTAAGCTACACTCCCAGCCTTATATATAACAGGCGTTTGTACTCAAAGAAATTGCTGAATATCCAGCATTTGATAGTTTTCCCTTCTACATGTGTATACACACATAATGCACTTAAAATGCATGGATATTAAGATTACATAATACCTTGCTTTTGAACATATCATTTTTGATGCTGGTCAAAATAGAACAAAAGCATCAACTAAATTAGTACCAAAATATATTCAAGTTGGCCAACATTTGCTTATATTTGTTTTGTGTTCTCTCCCCGCCCCCCTTTCTTTATTGAGGCAAACCTCATTATGTAGCGCTGGCTGTCCTGGAACTTGCTGTATAGCCCAAACTGGCTTCAAACTTGAGCAGTTTCTCCTGCCTCTGCCTCCAGAATGCTGGGATGACAGGAGTGAGCCACCATGCCCAAGTGTTTGCTTAAGACAGGGTCTCTGGTATCCTGGGCTAGCTTCAAACTTGCTATACAGCTGAGGCTGGCTTTGAACTCCTGAATGTCCTGCCTCAGCCTCCCAGTGACTGGGTGCATATCCAGTGTGTACCTTCTCAGTATCTAGAATAAAAGGAAAAATAACTACTTAGTTGGTGCCTATAACAGAATAATACCATTGCCAGTTCCTCAACAGAAACAGCTTCTCCTTGTGAGAAGCAGAGTATTCATAAAGGGGACATAATGATGAACTGAGTAATGTCCTCTGTATCTCATGATAAACGTATCATATATCATGATATACATATCATAAAAGTGTAATTGTATTTTCTTAGGCTCTGTGGACTTCTGTAAGTCAGCAGGAGTGGCTCTGGTCAGGATAAATGCTAGTGTGGAGTGTTTGTGTGGTTTTGACTCAGAACTAATACCTGTGGCGCCTCTACTCAACTGTAGAAGAGGTGTGTTTAGCCACACACTTAGTGAGCTTCTGACTTGGAATTTGCCTTTCTTTGGCCAGGACTTGTACCTTCCATTTTGCATTCTGCTTTGACTTGAAGCTTCCCATTTTATACTTGGGTCCTGATCCCATGGTCTGTGAGCATAAACACACTGTATAAACATGAGGAAAAGTGAACATTAGTTCTCATATATGAACTCACAGTAAAAATTTAGCCGGGTGGTCGTGGTGCACACCTTTATTCCCAGCACTCAAGAGGCAGAGACAGGTGGATCTCTGAGTTTGAGGCCAGCCTGGTCTACAGAGCGAGATCCAGGGCAGCCAGAGCTACACAGAGAAACCCTGTCTCAGGGGGGAAAATGTAATAGTAATGGTTTGGGGATTATGTCCTCTAATACCTGTAGACGCACATAGAAGGCTGAAGATATAGCTTCTTTTATGAGAGCTGAAAATAGGTGACTATTTTACTTCATAGGAGGCAAAGGGAAGAAGTTGTTTTCCCTAGAAAAATGACTCTGTGATCTGCTGTAAGTTACAAATGCATGACCTAGACCCATGTAGTGAGAATACTTTATATCAGGCTGGAGAGCTGGCTCAGAGGTTAAGAGCACTGGCTGCTCTTCCAGAGGTCCTGAGTTCAATTCCCAGCAACCACATGGTGGCTCACAACTGTCTATAATGAGGTCTAGTACCCTCTTCTGGTGTGCAGGCATACATGCAGACAGAACACTGTATACCTAATAAATAAATAAATCTTTAAAAAAGAATACTCTATACCATAGACATTCTTAGCTACAGAATTCTTACGTGTGTGTTCTAACATAGTAACTACAGGCTCTCCAAGCATGGTTATATGGTATTTTCTTAAAACTTAGAATAGGACAGTGGGTAAAAGCCAGCCTGAAACTGTGTGTAGCCAAGGGTGACTGGGAACGCAGGGTCCTTCTACTGCAGCCTCCTGAGGCTTGCAGTCGTGAGCTGCCATGTGTGACTTACTGTTTTTCTACTAGTCTAGTCATTTTTAGAAAGTGAGTCAACTCAGTGTTTACTTAAGACTTGCTTCTCTTAACGTCAGTGTGCATCATGGCACGCACTTATCCAAATGAAGGTCCAAGACATTGTATTCCTAATTTCAAAAGAAGGAAGTCCAGCCAGGCATTGTTTAATGTCTCTGTAATCCCAGTACTTGAAAGATGGATGAAGGATTTCAGATTCAGGGCTAGCCAGAGCTATATAGTGAGTAGGCCAGCCTGAGCTACCGAGAAAGACTATCTCAAAAACCAAGAATTATGCTCTAAAGAGATGGCTCAGTAGTTAAGAGCCTTGCTGTTCTTCCAGAGGACCCAGCACCCCATCAGCCTGCTCACAACCACCAGGAACTGCAGCTCCCAGGTATCTGAGTCCTCCTTTGGCCTCCGAGGACAGCCCACATATGTGTGGCACACACACCAAAATACAAATAAAAATAAAGAACTAGCTTCAGCCTTGTGTTCCAGTCCAGTTTCCCATGTTTTCATTGTTTGTGTTATGTCCTGAGCTTGCATGTATTTTTATGGGCATCATTCTCCTGGCCGTAGAATCATAAAGACATTGTTATAAAGTTATGGTTTCTAAATTCCTCCAGGAAAGAGAACTTGAGGCAAATAAAACAGAGAAGGTAAAGGAAGCTCAACTGGAGGCTGAAGTGAAGCTGCTCAGGAAGGAGAACGAGGCCCTGCGCAGGCACATCGCTGTTCTCCAGGCGGAGGTCTACGGGGCCAGGCTGGCGGCCAAGTACTTGGATAAGGAGCTGGCGGGCAGGTGTGTAAAGACAGCTCTGCTTGTATTCTTAGCGACCAGCGGCTGACTCATCTCCTGTAAATGAACCATTTTACTCTCAGTTATTTTTATGTGTAGCTATAGGTTAGCAGTGTTGAGTTAATATTGGCAGCATTATTTATTTATCCATACTAAGTGTTGTTTACACATATAGACTGATACTAACTTACTGTGAGATGCCTGTAACTCTGCCAAGCAATACTTTTCGGTTATTTCCTGTCTTGACTGCAACATGTGGTCATCAATAAGGAGTCCTTTGGCCCATTACATCTGCTCTTTTTGACCCCTCAAATATATTTAAGAATAAAAGTAATTTTATTATAAAAGTTAGTTCTGTTGGCTTTAATATTGTTAGGGAAATCAGTCACAAACTTTGGTGACATGCTAGTATCAAATCATTTTATGTTCTATTAAGAACTGAGATGAAGCAAAGATTTTTTAAATTATTTTTAGATTTTTAAATTTTATTTTGTGTGTGAGTATTTTGCCTGCATGTTATATATACGCCGTGTGTATGCAGTGCCTTCAGAGGTCAGAAGAGGAGGTTAGATCCCTGGAACAAGAGTTACAGATGGTTGTGAGACCAGGTGGGTGCTGGGAACTAAACCTGGGTCCTCTTCAAGAGCATCAAGTGCTCTTAACCACTGAGCTTTCTCTCTCTAGCCCGTAAGCAAATAAGTTTATCATTTTGAAATATAATTAAAAGAAATATTTTTATATGGTCAGAGTCATCTAACTGCTTCTATGCAATAGTACACTGAATTCAGTTATGCAAGAAATAAAACATGTTGCCATTAACCTCAAAAAATGTTTTCTTAGATATATTTAAATTAAGTATATAGTTAAAGTAGTTCTCACTTATCTCTTTAAAAAAATTTTTTTTAGCTGGTTTTTCCTTAAAGATACTTGTCCCTTTCCGTTTCCCTGTACAAATCTGAGAGACATTGGGAAAAACCTGGGTATTAGTTTTGTTACCAACTAAAATGTATGCAATAGCTACTTAAAGTAGTAATTCTTCTCAAATATCTCAAATATAATAAGCGTACCAAGAGCTACTCTCTTTTTCCCATGTGAAGGGTCCAACAAATACAGTTACTGGGACGAGATATGAAGGGACCTGCTCATGATAAGCTCTGGAACCAGTTAGAAGCAGAAATACATTTGCATCGCCACAAAACCGTCATCAGAGCCTGCAGAGGACGCAATGACCTGAAGCGACCCATGCAGGCTCCCCCAGGCCACGTATGTTCCTGCTTCCCACCCACTCAGCCTGTCTTGGCTTGACTACCAGTCTGCTTCTCTGTTCTTTCTTCCCTTCTGCCAGTATTTGAAACCTTTTCTTAAAGAATGAAAAGGGGGTTCAGCTTATTTAAAGTAGTTACACATTTAAAAGGTTCAGTTACCCAAAGGAATTTGCTCATTTTTCTGACTTGATGTTCCAAGAGTGATGTTTCTGCAGACAGTAGCCCTGTCTAGCAAACACATATTGTTTGTACTTTGGATCATATTTCAAAATTTTTCTGTATCATGATTGAGCATGTTTAAATTTATTATAAACTTATCTGTGATGAGTTGTATTTGGGGGAACTTTTCAAGGGAATTTTGGTACCTACATCCAAACATAGATTCTGAAGTAATATTTACATTTATTTTGTCTTCATTTAGAAGAATTTGAAGTCTTTATTCCGGTTTCTGCTTCCATAGCCATCATTGTACAGGAGCATTCTACCTGGATAAATCCTTATTAAATTGTATTAGATAATACAGACTTTAACTATAAGAATTTAATATATTGGGCCAGGTGATGGTGGCACATTCCTTTAATCCCAGAACTTGGGAGGCAGAGGCAGGTGAATCTCTATAAGTTCGAGGCCAGCCTGGTCTATAAAATTTGTTCTAGGACAGCCAGAGGTACATAGTGAGACCCTGTCTCAAAAAAAGCAAACAAATAAAAAAATTAATATATGAACCACTTTTCCACAGTGGTTCACACATTTTATTACCATATGAATGTGGCCTTTGTGTTAGTTATTGTTCTGTTGCTGTGATGACATATTGCTGTGATGAAACACTATGTCCAAAGCAACTTATAAAAGGAAGATTTGAATTGGGGGCTTGCTTACCGTTTCAGAGAATTAATCCATGAACATCCTGATGAGCACAGTGACAGGCAGGCAGGCATGATGCTGGAGCAGTAGCTGAGAGCTGACACCCTGATCTGCAGGCAACAAGCAGAGGCAGAGACAAGACCACACCTCCTAGTCCTTCTTTAACAGTCTAACAAGTAGAAACCAAACATTTAAATATATGATCCATTCTCATTGTGATCATTCTCAGTGATAAAGCATACTCAAATAACTTTGTGACATCATCTAACTAGTTAGCTAGAAGCCGGAAGACCAAAGTTATTTTGCATTAAATATAGGAGTCTTAATTACTCTGATAATTATGGACCTTTTAAATAAAATAGTGAACATAATAGTATGGTAATGTGCCCAGCTACCTCAGTCAGAAGGGCTTGGTGGTGATCCAGGGAGAAAATGGGAAAAGCATGGGAAGTAACAGTGGAAATACAGGAGGGCAGCTCTGAGAGAGTTAGTGAGGAGGGTTTGCCTGGCTGAGCTTTGACAGCTGTTAGAGGAGGAAGTAAGTCTGAGCTTGTGGTTTGGCTAAGTGTTCTTTGGCTTTTACTGATGGAGGAAGTACAGGAAAATGAAGTTCTGGGAGAGGAAAGATGACCTCAGTTCTAGACAAGCAGTGTTTGAAGTGCCCGTGTGACATCTAGAAATCCACCCACTTGAGCGAGTGGCTGCAGTTCAGGAGAGAAGACTGGAGTTGGAGAGCTATTAGGGAAGTTCTGTTTTGTCTGGTAGAATTGAAATCATGGAAGTAAGTAGCCAGGGAAAGCATGTATAAAGTAACAGGAGCAGGAGGCCACGGATGGGAACTTAGTGTGGAGGAAAGAGTGGGTCACAAAGAGAAGCCTGAGCAGTCAGGTGCAGATCATCTGGGAAAGTAGTGTAATAGAGCCAGAGGGAAAGAGTGGGTTTCAATCCAGGTATTTATGGGCCCTGTTAACTTTCCGCTGGGTAAGGGCAGTGACGGAAGGTGTTCACTGGATTCAGCAATATTGTTCCAAGTGACCATAAAGAAAATTGCAGACTAGGGAATAGTCTTAAAGTGACCAAAGTAATGTGGAGGCAAGGAAGTGAGCATGCGTGGAGGGTAGAAGATGGTGATAACACGACGGGAAGACTGGAGGGATGTTGGGTTGGACTCCTGTTTTGTTTGGTTTGGGTTTGGTTTGGGGGTTTGTCAAGTGTCTTAAAATTGGAAGATGGTTAGAATTATCTACCTGCTTAGTTGAAAAGGAGTTTAGTAAAGAGAAAAGGATCAAAGATACCAGAGGGAATTGAGTGTCCCAGAGCAAAAGTGTTTGCTTAGCATGCAATAAGGTCTTAGGTTTGAACCAAAAAAAAAAAAAAAAAAAAAAAAAGGCCAGGGAGGTCAGAGAAAGAACTGTTTTTAACAGGTAGGTTCTAGAACACTAGAGAATAAAAAGTAAGTAGTTGTTCAAGTTGGAAAAAATTCTCAATTCTAAAAATCAGTTAGCATTTATATAGGATATTAAGATATGTTATTCCTTGAAGATACTTGTTTATTGACTGCTTCCTGGTCATTTTATAATGTCTTATAATCTAAACAGATATTTACAAAAGATGAGAAAATTATCTTAAAACTTACCATACCTACTGAACAGCATTTTCATCTTTTAATTACTGTGCTGTTTATCTATACCAGGAGATTAATAATGATTTCTAAAAACAAGTTATGTAACAAGAGTTCTGCTTGGTTTGTTATTTAAATACTACATTTTTTTTTCTTTCTTCCCTGCAATAAGGATCAAGATTCTTTGAAGAAAAGCCAGGGAGTTGGTCCAATTCGGAAAGTTCTCCTCCTTAAGGAAGATCATGAAGGCCTTGGCATTTCAATTACAGTAAGAAGTAGTGCTTCCGGATTCATAATGGACAGGTGTCTGGTAGAACCAGGCTCCTTTGTTGGGCATTGTCTGGGGAACAAAGTGTTTTGGATATAGCTCAAAACAACTGAATTTTTCTTTTTATTTATTTTTATTTAAAGAAAAAATGTTTTTCATTTTACATACCAACCGCAGATCCCCCTCTCATCCATCCTCCCACTTCCCCCCCAGCCCCCAGCCTTCTCCCTGGCCTCCCCATCCCCTCCTCCTAAGGTAAGGCCTCCCATGGGGAGTCAGCAGAGCCTGGTCCATTCAGTTGAGGCAGGTCCAAACCGTTCCCCACTGCATCACGGCTGTGCAAGGTGTCCCCCCATAGGTAATGGGCTCCAGAAAGCCTGCTCACTCCAGGGATAGATCCTCATCCCTCTGCCAGGTGCCCCTCAATTTTTCAAGACTTAGGCAGCAGCACTTTTGCAAAAAAAACCTTTTTTGTGTATAAAACTTGTTATAACGTAGTTGCTAACATCTTCAATGCAACTGGAAGCATGATCTGTACAAGTCTCTGTTTTGTTTCTGGAGCCTGTGTGCAGCCATGGCTGTTTCCTTCCGAGTTCAGTGGCTCCAGATTCTGTTCTCCCTGGGCTATGTGTCACTTTTCTCACTTTTACCTGTCAGATTTCACTGGGCCTTGGAGCCGTATTTCAGCATCTTCTTTTTTGCTAATTTACCAAAGCTTATTCTTGGACAACATAATGAAGAGCAATACATAATAGGAGTCATTTTGTTTTATATTAGTGCTTTCCTTTGGTTTTCATTTGAGACTGTTTAAGTATTGTATGAGTTCATTTGTGTTCTGGTATTACCTAATGTAGAAATGTTTCTTATAAAAAATGATTTAACTGCTGGGTGATGATGACTCACGCCTTTAATCCCAGAACTTGGGAGGCAAAGACAGGAGGATCTCTGTGAGTTCAAGGCCAGCCTGGTCTACAGAGTTCCAGGACATTAAAAAAAAAAAAAAAAAGATTTAATTTATATTTATTTACTTATTTATTAAGTATCTACTTTTCAAAATGCAATGCCCTTAGGGCTGGAGAAAAACTCAGTGGTTAAGCACACTGGCTGCTCTTTGAAGGGACCCAGGTTCAATTACCAGCATCTACATGGCAGCTCATAACTGTTTGTGACTCCGTTTCCAGGGGATCTGACACCCTCTTCTGGCCTTCTCAGGCACCTGGCATGACCATGTTATAAAGACATAGAGGCCTGTGGGCTTCTGAAACCTCAGAGCCCACCCCAGTGACACACTTCCCCAGAAAGGCCACGCTTCATAATCCGTCTAATCCTTTCCCACAGTCCTACCCCCGGTGACTGAGCATTCGGATATATGAGCCTACGGGAGCCCCTCTCACTCAGCCACCACAGTACATAACAGTTTACAGTGGATAGAAGTGCCATGGAAGGGCCCACAGGATGGCCCAGAGTACCGGGGAGCACTAGTGTATAATTTGTTCTTTTTTTTTTTTAAGATTTATTCATTTATTATATATCCAGTATTCTGCCTGCATGTATGCCTGCAGGCCAGAAGAGGGCACCAGATCTCATTACAGATGGTTGTGAGCCACCATGTGGTTGCTGGGAATTGAACTCAGGTCCTCTGGAAGAGCAGTCGGTGCTCTTAACCACTGAGCCATCTCTCCAGCCCCATAATTTGTTCTTAATGTTTAAGAAATGAGATTATTGTAGTTTTTTGTTTGGGCATTTTAGTTTTGCAGTCTATAATGATTTCATAAAATCGAATGTTTTTAGTCATTGTACTCGGAGGTGCCTCTTTGGTAGCAAGTGTTTACAGAAACCCTCTGCTTATTGAAATGAGTTTTTAAGAAAATGTCTCTAAGATGATCTGCAGCCATTTTATAACATGTAAACTAACTAACTGCCTTTGATATTGTTATTGTTAGGGCGGGAAGGAGCATGGTGTTCCCATTCTCATCTCTGAGATCCATCCAGGACAGCCTGCTGATAGATGTGGAGGACTCCATGTTGGAGATGCTATTCTGGCAGTGAATGGAGTTAACCTAAGGGACACAAAGCATAAAGAAGCTGTAACCATACTTTCCCAGCAGGTGAATTAATTTTCTTCATGTAATTAAAACTGGTATAGAGCTTGTTTCCATTCTTTGAAGCTTATAGATGTCATATGATCATACTTGCTGAAAAGGATGGCTATGTTTACTCCTTTCCAAAGCTGCTTACCTTGAACAGATTGCATCAGTCCTCAGTGTGGCAGTCTCATCTGCCCTGTTGAAATGCAGCAGTAAGGTATGTGTTGATACTCAGAACAGGATAGACACTTAAGAGCATGATTGACAGCATCACCGCAGTATAGGGCGTCAGAGAAAGGACTGCTGGAATAGACTGCCTTTGGTCATAAAATATAACTGAAAGGACCCTTAGCATTCCTCTAGCTCAGTTTTCTTAGTTAATATAATTAAGGTGGGCTGAGGGATGGCTCAGTGATTAAGGGCACTTGCTGCTCTTACAGAGGACCCAGATTCGATTCTCAGCACCTACATTAATAATTCCAGTTCCAGGATCTATCCTAAGCCCTCTTCTGGTTTCCAAGGGCATAGACATTCATGCAGTCAAAACACCAATACAAATAATATAAAATAATGATAGTGATAAATGTTAAAGTAGCTCAGCTGAAATTCTTAGAGAATGAAGGATGTGCTCAGAGTTGCCTAGCAAATTGAATTATAGAATAAGAATCCATATTTAGAGTCAGATTTGTTATCTCATGTCCTTATCACCTCTGTTTTTTTCTGAAAATGGGGTTGAGGGAATTACAACATTAAGGTTGGGGATCATTGACGCTACTATACTAGTGTAGAACAATCATGCTTGACTGTGATTGTATATTTAATTAGCTCAGCTCTACATGATGATGCATAAAACATCTCTATGACATTGATTAAGTGGCTTCAAAGGGAAGACCTACTGATAATGACTTTTAGAAAGGTCTTCTATATTAAGCCTGAAATTTGTGTTTGTATGTATTTCTAACCTTTTGATACTGTGACAGAGCATTGTCACCTGCAAAGTTTAGTCTTTGGAATCACACAATGGAGTTTTAAAAAATGGCAAAAACAGCCGGGCGGTGGTGGTGCATACCTTTAATCCCAGCACTCGGGAGGCAGTGGCAGGCAGAGCTCTGTGAGTTCAAGGCCAGTCTGGGCTACAGAGTGAGTTCCAGGAAAGGTGCAAAGCTACACAGAGAAACCCTGTCTCGGAAAAAAAGAAAAAAAAAAATGGCAAAAACAGTCTTGCAATGTTTTACAATTTTGTGTTGTGTCACATTCATAGGTATCCTAGGCACGTGTATGTGGGCATGGACTGGACATAGACATGCCTTTGAGACTACATTATCTATCTACCTTCACACATGGTATTTATTAATTGTGTGGGTGCTAGGAGTCGAATTAGGGTCCTCTGCAAGAGCAGCAAGTGCCCTTAACCACTGAGCCATCCCTCAGCCCACCTTAATTATGAAAATAAGAAAGCGAGACAGTTATATTTTATGACTAAAAGCAGTCTACTTCCGCAGTCCTTTCTCTGACGCCCTATATTGTGATGATACTGTCCTTTAATTATCTGATAAGAGAGAAGGCTACTGTAGTCTCCTGAGTTAGTGTCTTCGGGGCTCACTTTGACTGTGTGTCAGTAGCAGAAGAACTGGACGAACAGCAGCCGTGGCAAAGGAGCTGCAGGTAGGCAGTAGTGAGTGTGGAAGAAACAGCCTGCGGCACACTTGTCAGGGGCAGCACCGGGAAAGCAGAGCACCAAAGACTAAGTGGGTAGCAGTCAAAACTGGCACACTCTGTTCTGACAAAAGACAGGCTGTAATTCTCAGAGTTACACACACAAGACTAGGATGTGGTGACTGCAGTCTCAGTAAATAAGTCATATCGTGGGAGTTTTCTTTACCTTCAAATTATTTGTAATTTTATACTTGAGCAAAGAGTTGTTGTTAAAGAATAACCATAAAATACTGCATCTAGCCTAGCATAGAGAAACGAGTAAGGACTTCGCAGCCAAACTGCTGTTGCTTTGTGCTTGCTTGTGATGTGCAGAAAGCTACGTGTTCTCTTCAGTACTCATCAAGGCTTCTCATTTATGAGAAAGAGACTATAATAGGGATGCTCTGGGGATCAATAAATATAGTAGTAATTACTGTTATTACTAAATAAATACCTTTATTAACTGTTGTCTCAGTAAGAAGTGTTTTTTTTTTTTTTTTCTCTTAAACAAAGGTTTAAGACTTAAAAATAAGTTGAGTGTAGTAATTCACACCCATAATCCCAGTTTGGGGAGTCTGAGGCAGGAGGATTGCTGCAAGTTTGAAGCTAGTGTGGTTGAGTTCCAGGCTAGTGTAGGCTACAGAATAAGTTCCTATCTCAAAGGGAGAACAATAAATCATAGCAATTTCTTGAACTAGTAAAGTTTGTTTGACACCCTCATATACAAGTTTATTTAATATCTGTTTAAATAGATTTGTTAAATTGCTGGGAAAGTGTAAGATGACTTTAAACTGGACACTTGCTCCAATATTCTGTAAATTTAATAGTTAAGCATCCTTTTTATTTTAGATACACTATTTAAAATACTATGGTCAGGTCACTCATACACCTGTAATCCCTTTTCTTACGAGGTGGAGGCAGGGAGCTGGAGAGATGGCTCAGTGGTTAAGAGCACTGGCTGCTCTTCCAGAGGTCCTGAGTTCAATCCCCAGCAACCACATGGTGGCTCACAACCATCTATAATAAGATCTGATGCCTTCTTCTGGCATAAAGTCATACAGGCAGATAAAGCACTCATATACATAAAATAAATAAATAAATCCTTTTTTTTTAAAAAAAAAAGGAAGTGGAGGCAGAAAGATCAGGAGTTGAAGCTCATCCTCAGCTGTGTGCAGATTCAGGGCCAGGCTGGTCTACCTGAGACTTTGTCTCAAACAAATGAATGCTTTGATCAGTGGGAGGAACTGTAATAGTTAAAAGGGACTCCCTTGTAAAGAGATCCACAGAGTGGTCTGGCCATCATGGCCTCCCGCAGTTGCACCTCTAGAGAGTCGAGAATGTCATGCCTGGCTGAAAAGGAGCAGTGTCTGCCATCTCCTCCTCCTGGTACCTGTTCCCAAAGACTGGGAATTCTGTCTTGATTATGATCACAGTGACTGACTTTCTGTCTTCATCCCTGTTTAGAGAGGAGAGATTGAATTTGAAGTGGTATACGTGGCTCCTGAAGTGGATTCTGATGATGAAAATGTCGAGTATGAGGACGAAAGTGGACACCGTTACCGTCTGTACCTTGATGAGTTAGAAGGAGGTGGTAATCCTGGTGCTAGCTGCAAAGAGAGTGGTGGCGAAATGAAAGTGTTACAAGGTAAAAATGCCTCCAAATTGTATTATGAATATGCTGATTATTAGTAACAGTTTGACACGTAAAAGCCTCAGTGTTCTCCAGTAACACAGCTTTAACGATGCTGACGAAAGGAAGGAACAGTCACTCTGGAAGTTTACGATGCACACTGATTTACATGTTTTCTAGTTCATCTTGACTAAGACACTTAAGAAGATTCCAATTTTCTAGACTCTGAAATAGAAACCAACGTCCCTTAGAGTACAAGTGTCTTAATGCAAATTCTTTTCTCAGAACACAAGGAGTTGGAACTTAAGTGTGGATTAGTGGTTAAATTGATGTCTATGATTATTGCCCAAATCAGGATACATGAGCCTCAAGAGTTTTAATTTGGTAATTATTAAAGCACTTTCTTTGGGTAGATTAGTGGTTTCCAAGTTATCCTAGGTAAGTGACGGGGAGTCCTTGGGACCTTTTGAGAGAGGCACATGGACTCGGGGAGCTTTTCCTAATAATACTGTGATGAAACAGAATTGATTTTTAGATGAAATTGGCATTTGGGTTACTATAAAAACTGATTTTTTTAAATTAAATGCTAATTCTTGAGTATGTTGCTTAGTTTTGATTTGCTTTTTGAGACAGGATCCCACTGTAAAGCCTGGGCTGGCTTTGAGTTTGCAATCCTCCTGCCTCAGTCTCCAAGTGCTGAGGTCACAGGCATGCATCACAAACCCCTGCACTCTTATCTTGAGTTTTCTCAGTGTTCTTGGCCTAGGTCCCAGTGCCAGTTGTTTTGTACATTGCTTTTTAAAATTCCAGTTGAGATGCAGGTGTGCTCGTCAGTTACCCGGCAGACTGAACAAAGGTGCTGGTCTTAAGTACTGCACTGGTTAGTTTCCTCACTTCTCTGGAGGAGTGACTGACAGATGATGGTTAGTCAGACTGTTGGGTGGCCATTATCTTAAAACTTTTCAGTCTATTACTTCAGAGAAGAGTTGAGAGTACTTACTGCAGAAATAAAACAGGAGCTCTCCAGTGAAAATCAGTGTTTTGTAGAACACGGCATCAATCCCCAGGTGCTTGACTGGTCCCCTATGTAAGTTTATAATGAGCTGGATGGACACACGAATAAATGTAATTCTTGCATAATGCAATAAAATGTGTCAGCTTTTGAATTGCTGCTTACTTCAGGAATCCAGTGTTTTTCACATGACCCGTATGAGATTTTACAGAATTCTATGTGTTCACCTTCACAGTGTAAGAAAAGCACTTGAACTCTAATGTAACTGTGAGTTGGTGATGCCTGGGTCCATTGTTAGATTTCTGAACAGTACTAAAGAAAATTGGCAGTTATTTGAAAATAATAATAGGTCTATGAAGCTGGTTCTGCCTGCACTTGTAACAAAGTAAACAAAGTCCTAGATGCAAATCTAGCTACCTTCTGTAAAGACAGCAACGACGGCTGGGGAGACGGCTCAGGTTCAGGGCACTCGCCACACTGTGGAGGACTCAGTTCAGTTCCCAGCACCCCATTGTGCAGCTCACAACCTAATGGAACTTCAGCTCCAGGGGATCTGATGCCCTCTGCTGGCCTCCACAGGCGTTTAGACACATGTGTGCCTACTTATACACATAAGTAAAAATAAATATGTTAAAAATGTTTCTAGAAATGAATAGCAGGCAGCACTTAGGAGGCTGAGACAGTTGAAACTGAGTTTGAGGCCAGCCTGGTCTACAAAGTGAGTTTCAGGACAGTCAGAGCCGCACAGTGAGACTCTGTCTTGAGGACGGAGGTGGCCCACGGGATGGACATGGATAGAATGTTGTGGAATTTTGTCCGAACCTTACAGTGTTGAGGTGCTATCCCATGGTTCCATTGTCTTTTTACTATCATGGGGATTAGAAAACCTGTTCCAAGCTGGGCAGTGGTGGTGCACACCTTTAATGCAGCACTCGAGGCTGAAGCAGGCAGATCTCTGAGATTGAGGCCAGCCTGGTCTACAGAGCGAGATCCAGGACAGCCAGGACTACACAGAGAAACCCTGTCTTGAAAAACAAAAACAAACAAACACATAAATAAATAAACAAATAGAAAGGCAGAAAACATGTTTCTTATTTCTTGTTATAGCTGAGGTTAGAAAACACTCTGTTACTTATATAAACTGCAAGCACCTAAACCATGAAATAGGACTCAGCCAAAAGGCATGCCATATGGCATATCACTTTAACTGTGCCAGATAATGAAAAGTATATCTTTGTTGGGTTTGAGGTCTTCCTGTGACTCCTAGGCTGGCCAGAAACTCATTGTCATGTGGAAGCAAAATATAAAAATTAAAATAGTTGCATTTCAGTAGATAGTTGTAGAAGTAAAATTGAATGTCAACCCTAAGTTGTTTAGAAAACTAGATAGATTTATTTCACAACTTTGAGGTAGCTTCAATAGATAATACTTTAAAATGTATGTGATGTTGCTATCTGCTATAAGATGAACCCTTAAATACTCCTAATTTGATCAAGACAAGTGTTAGTTTGCCTTATATCACTGCTAATAATTTCAGTGGACATTTTTTTTCTCAGTGAAATTATAAAACATAGACATATTTTCAGCCCAGACTTCCTGGTTTTCCTTCTGTTCCCTTCTTCCAGGGTATAAGAAGACAGTGAGTGATGCACATGAGAATGGGGACATGGGGGCTTCAGGTGAGAGCCCTCTGGACGACAGCACCGCACGAGCAGCCGATCTGCACAGCCTGCATCATAAAAAGGCTTACTAATCCACCCCCGGATGGTCGTCAGACTCTGAACTTGGGGCACTAGTGAAGACGGTGATGAAGATTGCACAAGATCAGGGCAGGCTGTGTGCTGCCTAAAGACAGGCGGGAACCTCAGGGCTTCGTGTGAGCAACTCTAAGTGCATAAACCCTGTTTTCTGTGGTATACCTTAATTAGCTATTGCATGGAAGGCAATTTTGATTTTCCTGGACTCTAAGCACCAAAGCATGTGTCTCCCAAGGGGTATTACTAGGCTCTTAAGGGCCAAGTGGATGCTATTTCATTTGGCTCCCTTTCATATTTAACAGGACAATGCTAACTGGATTTTCTAAGTACCCTTTAAACACAGCAGAGTAAATGAATCCTTATCACATATTCCCTAAGGATAAACTGCAGAACTTCAGATGACAGAACTTGACTCAGTGAATTGAAGAAATCTAGGTTGACATTTTTGCTTAACTGAAAAATTTGTTTCAGGTTTTTTAAAAAGGTGTGTTGTACATTCCTGATATCTAAATTAATTCTTCATGATCATTTATTATAACGGGTTTGCTTTCCAGTTTATTGCAGTACAAAATATTTTCTTTAGGCAATCCGTAGCAATCAATGCTGCACTAGAAGTAGTTTCTGAAAAGTTAGTGTGCATTTTACTTTGGGTTTTTAAAGGAAACGCAGACGAGTGTGAAATACCTGTTGTCAATTATGTTGATCTGTGTGCATGGCACTGGAGCATTACACTATTAGTGTTTAGTCTCAAATGTTTATACATTTTGAGTTGTTCATAACCTTTGTTTGTCTTGTGATAGTCAGGAAACATTACGATGTCATGAAATACATTGTGTTCAAACTGCAGTATGCTTTAAGTACCTGACTTGCCAATCATTTAAAAAGCCAGGAGCCAAGGTGGGCAAGACGAGGTAAAGACATTTTGGTACAGTGACCGTATTGGTCTTCTCTTGAGTATATGCTTGACTAAAGCAATACTCATGTGTGAACTCTGTAAATACGTTAGTTCTCTCGTATCAGAACTAAGCACAGAGTGCCTGCTCCCTCCTTCCTGACCCACAGACCATTGCACCTTGCTAGGCAAAGTCAAATACTGTCTTTAAAGAGGTGGTGACTTTTGCTCCGTCACTGTTCTAAAGGATTTACACCTAAGGGAATATTAAGTGGGAGAAGCCTCTAGTATCTCCTTTCTTGGTATGATTCTTCTTCCCAGATGCATTATATATTTGTTCAAAGTTAAATCTATAAAGTGTATATACTTTATTTTGTGATTTTGCTATTTATAAGTTTAGTTTGTAACTGTTGCTCATTTATGGTCTGTGTGGGTGGTTTCATCCTTCAGAGTATCACCATGTTCACTGGTAACTAGAGATGCACTTCATCTGTATATTGTTACTGATGCTGAGGTACTTAGTAGTGTAACATTGCCTGTAAGCAAGGTTAGTATTGTCATTGTACAAATGAATAAAAAGTTACATATTATTGTTTGCTCCTGACAGGCTAGGCCTCTTAAGAGAAAGATTGGTTTTTTTCTCATGTATTTCCCCCATGCCAAACACATGCCCCACTGCATGACTTGTGATCTTCAAAGTAGGTGGTAGCCAGTGTATTCAGTTAGGTGAAGAAAAAATATCCATGGTAACAGATCTGAAAACATTTTTGCTATGACATGAAACCATGCTGTTGTTCCTGTATTCTTTCAACATACATTACCTGGGAATGACCATGGCTTTTTATCCCCCAAAGAATATGCCTTATATGTATGACTGAATATTTAGGAAATATAAGCTATAATCCTTTGGATTTTTTCAAGATCTGCACAATAAATGGATAAGATTTTTAGAAACTGGATGGGCATTTTGTGCATTCCCTCTGAGAGACTGTGAGATGGTTACGGTGTGTGTGTATTTAGAAAGAGTAGTTTATGTTTGTGCAGGTCAGTGTCCTGTTTGTCTCTGCTGCTTTGTGGTTTGGAAGGCTGTGAGCACAGTGATTGACTGCTGCTGTGAGCATCCTGGCACTTCCCCAGACCTAGTGGGAGTTCAGTTTCAGACTACGTCATCGTTGGGGATGGACTAGGTATTTCACCTTTTCCAAAGCACTGAGTGGAAAGTAGTTTTTATATCTCACATTAATATAGATGCCCAGATAACACTGAAGCTTCTTGGACAAAGTGAAAAAATGGGCGGACAGCTGTTGCAAAGCCATTACAGTGAAAACATGACAGAAAGGGGAAGTTGTTCCAGAGAACGAACGTGAGGTGTGTGTGTGTGTGCAGATAGAGTCACCCTAACGTGCAAAATTGTTTCCTGCAGCTCTGTTCTGAACATGATGGAAATGCCACATTTGGCTTAGGGATTATTGTTAAATTAAATTCAAGAGAGATGAAGCCTGTTGATTAGAGTGGAAAAATTACAAGTTAGCACAACCTGTCCATGGTGCTGGAATATTCCCCACAGCAGTGGGCTTATGTTGTTTTCATATTTTAAAACAAATATATTGGTTCACATGTAAGGTGATTTATGATAAATGTATTATATCTAGTTAAGTTGAGCATCATATTCTTAATTAGCCTGTAAATAAAAATGTCCTCTTCTACATTAAAGTGGTATTGACCAGATTTGAAGGAAAATAAATGCTTTTTCTTTCATTCACATTAAATATTTTGGTTTTTTGTGGGTTCTAAGTAGCCTCTATGACTTGCACCAACATGTCATGAAATACGCAAAGACTGGATCCAGATTCTGGAGTAGAATAGTATGGGGCTGGTAGGAATTAATTGTTTAGTCATAACTGTTTCATCTGAATTAATTAAAAATATGGTAGTTAGAAGGAACTGTTCGAACAACTCTGGGATCAGTAGTGTGTTTTAAACTTTTAGCAGAAGACAGGAACCCTAGTCTCTTTGGCTTAGTTTTGCATTACAGATCTTAAAAGTTAATGTTCCCGGACAGCCTTGATAAAAGGATAAACCCAATCCTATTAGTATTTGAAAGGAAATTCCTCCATGGCAACATCTACATACATCTATGCAAATTATAAGTGAAATAATCTTTGGGAAATGTTTGTAAACTAGGAGACTGTCATTTATTCTGAACACTTAGAAATCCTTGCCTCCAGCCATTGGGTTGCTGTGATTTAGCTCTCACATCTGTGTACTCTGTGGGGGGTTGAAGCTCTTGACTGGACACCTCTACCTCTAGTGCTGACCTGGGCATGGCTTGGTTGCCAAGTATTTCAGAGACAGTATAAAAACAAAACAAAACAAAAAAACAAAACTTAGCTTAGCAGGCAACGGTGTGTTGTCCTTAGGGCCACTTGATGTGGCTTCTGGTAGTAAGAGGTTCACACACCTGAAATGTTTGTATAAACAACAGGATTTGTGTTTGACACTTGCTTACCTTCAGGGCTTTGGAATTTTGGTGCATGCTAGGCAGTGGGTGCCTACTCACTGACCCTATAAAACGTGGTCTAAACATACCCATACGTGGGTCATAGCTGTCTTCTTCCAAGAACCAATGGAGTACTTGAAGGGTGGGATGATAAAAGGTGTGGTCAGTCAGAAAGAATCCTAGTTGCAGGGAGGGGGGATCGATTAACTTTGGAAAAGGATGTTTATGAGGAGCATACTTAACCACAAGGACACAGAGCGCAGGAGGGAAAAGAGGAGATACACGATATAATTTTCTCCCCCAAAAGCCGATTTGTTAATACAAAACAGATTAAGACAAAAAGCATTTGGGATAGAAATGTTTTTACAGTTTACCACGAAGCTGAAATAATTTTAACCTTCTGACTTAGTTACTTTCCTGTTCCCATGGTAAGACATCATGACCAAGGCTGCTGTGGGATGGTCTGTATGTCAAATTGCTCTGATTGGTCAATAAATAAAACACTGATTGGCCAGTGGCCAGGCAGGAAGTATAGGCGGGACTACCAGGAGAATTGAGAGAACAGGAAGGCGGAGGGAGACACTGCCAACCGCCACCATGACAAGCAGCATGTGAAGACTCCGGTGAGCCACGAGCCACGTGGCAAGGTATAGATTTATAGAAATGGATTAATTTAAGATATAAGAACAGTTAGCAAGAAGCCTGCCACAGCCATACAGTTTGTAAGCAATGTAAGTCTCTGTGTTTACTTGGTTGGGTCTGAGCAGCTGTGGGACTGGCGGGAGACAGAGATTTGTCCTGACTGTGGGTCAGGCAGGAAAACTCAAGCTACACAAGGCAGCTTAGCAGAAGAGTTTATTTGGGGCTTACATTTTCAGCATCCATGCCATCAGGGCAGAGAGCATAGCAGCAGGCAGGCATCGTGTTGGAGCAGTAGCTAAGAGCTTAGTGATCAGCAAGCATGAGACAGAGAGAGCTAACTGGGAAGCCCAACAGTGACACACCCCCTAATCCTTCCCAAACACTTCCACCAATGGGACTAAGTATTCAAATATATTAACTTATAATGGCCGTTCTTACTCAAACCACCACAATGTATTAGCCTATGAGGGTCATTCTTACTCAGACTACCACAACATATTAGCCTATGAGGACCATGCTTACTCAAACCACCACACCTTGTATACACCTACTTAATATAGCCTCGAAATATATGAAGGGGGTGGGCAAGATGGCTCAGTGGGTGAAAGCCCTAGCCTCCAGCTTGATGACAAGTTCAGCCCCTGGAACCCATCCTAGTAACGGCAACACAACATAGAAATCAAGATTTGAGCAAAGATTTGCTTTAACTCTTAAGTTAAAGCTGTATTCTTTTGTATTTGCTAAAAGAAAGACCTGCAGTTTCTAAAGAGGAAGATAGATGGATGATGGTCTGTATCAAGGAAACTTGGGTAAATGTCAAACAGACACTAAAATGGATTGTTAATGTAGAAAGGTAGGTGCAATTTGGGAGAGTGCCAGTAGGGGGCAGGAAATTCCAAGTGCTGCGTTTAACCTGTTGGGCTAAAGAGGCGTTTTTGAGGATCCTTACATAAACTAGACTCATTCTAAGGATGAATAAATTGAAGTTTGGAGAAGATACGTCATTTGCCCAGGGTTACACAGTGTTGGTCATGATTTAAAGTCCTCTCTTCATTTTTTAATAAGCCATGAAGAGAGAAAAGGGAACTACAGATGAAATCAAAGGCTTTCCATGTCTCATTCCATTCACATGACTTTCATTTTTCCTAAGTGGGAGAAGGACTGATGAAGCCTAGGTTTGGAGCAGTCTTAATTTTTTTTAATGGTGATGGGGAACTGTAAGGTGATGGAAGGGAGGCAGAAAGATCAGGAGTTCGGGAGCATCCTCAGCTACATAATGAATTCGCTGCCCGCTGACCTATATGAGACTCTGTATCCAAAACCAAAACCAAAAGGAAAGAGTGTCAGGCTTGTCTGTAATCCCAGGACTAGGAATGTCTTGGAGATATAATTATAAATGACAGAATGCAATCTATGCTACCATATGATGAGATGGAACCTATGAAATCAAGTTGTCTATGTGTGTCTGATCATTTGTGGTAATACTCTGTGCCCAGCACAGGTGTGTGGGTTCACATGGATCCATGGAAAGAAGATTCAGAGGCACCTTAAGAATGAATCTAGAGCTGGGCGGTGGCGGTACACACCTTTAATCCCAGCATTTCGGAGGCAGAGCCAGGCAGATCTCTGTGAGTTCGAGGCCAGCCTGGTCTATAGAGCAAGATCCAGGACAAGCACCAAAACTACACGTAGAAACCCTGTCTAGGGGGAAAAAAAAAGAATGAGTCTAGCCTTTCTCAGCTGCAGGGGGGGGCAGCCTCTTAAGGACTGAAGCACTTTCCCTTCGCCCAGGGCATTTTTATTTTCTCTCTATTTACAGTTTATCCAGTTGATTTCCATGTGCTCAAAACAACCTGAAAGGAGCTCCCAAAGATACAATGTCAAATGTAAATTCCTCGATTTCTCAGGTACCTGACCTGAACCAAGTTTAGCATAGGCCTTTGATCCTTGGGAGACTCTCAGACAAGATTCACATAGGGCGATAAGAGAAACAAAAGGTATCTGTTAAACAAAAGATGGATTAGGGCTAGGTGCCACTCTCTGGAGCCAGGCTAGGAGTAGCTCAGCAGGAATGCAGCCGCAATACTCAGAACACAGAAAAGCTCCGTGTTTCTGCTCCTACCTGCTAGTTCCAGGCTTCGCTGTGGAGTTTATCAGAACGTTCTACTCACCCACCCTGTTCTGCACAGTGAGGCCACACTGAAGGAGTGCTGTCTTCAAACAAACTCCCTCCTTTTGTCAGAATGAGCTAAGATGTGTAGAAAAGAAGTGTAATGGTTGCAGAACGCACTGTATAAAGAGGACTCTAGGGGCTGTGCATGGTAACATAGGCCATGAAGCCCAGAACTTGGGAGGCAGAAGCAAGCAGTTCTTTGTGAGTTGGAGGCCAGTTTGGCCTACATAGCAAGTTCCAGACCAGCTGGAGCTATTCAATGAGACTGTGCCTCAAAAATAAGCAAGCAAAAAGATTCCTATCTGTAACTGTGGCAGTTTAAATGATAATGGCCCCTATAGGCTCATATTAAAATGTTTGGTTCCCTGTTGGACTGTTTAGGAAGGAGGTGTGACCTTGCTGGAGGAGGTGTGGCCTTGTTGGAGGAGGTGTGGCCTTGTTGGAGGAGGTATGGCCTTGTTGAAGGTGTGTCTCTGGAACAAGCTTTGAGGTTTCAAAAGCCCATGCCATTCCCCTTTCTCTCTTTCTCTCTCCCTGCCCCCCTCCCTCTCCTTCCAACTTGTGGATCAGATAGCTCTCAGTTATTGCTCCAGCACCATGCCTGTCTGCCTGCTGCTACACTCCCAGCCATGATGATACTGGAGTCAGCCTCTGAAACTGTAAGCAAGCTCCCAATTAAATGCTTTCTTTTATACGACTTGTCTGGGTCATGGTGTCTCTTCAGAGCAATAGATCAGTGACTAAAACAGCAACCTTTGCAGGAAAAAGGCACCATCTTCTACCCAGAGGAACTGGAGTTCCATGTGTTATGTAACTAGCTAAGGAGAATTTATCACTCCCTGTGTGTGAGATCAGGATGTGGAAACCAATGCCTTATCCATTGTACCACCTGCTCTCTCTCTCTCTCCGTGTTTTTGTTATTGTTTGTTTGTTTTTTGAGACAGGGTTTCTGTGTGTAGCCTTGGCTGTCCTGGAACTCTCTTTGTAGAACAGGCTGGCCTCGAACTCAAAGAGATCTGCCTGCCTCTGCCTCCCGAGTGCTGGGATTAAAGGTGTGCGCCACCAAAGCCCAGCCACCACCTACCCTCTTACTGGGAATTGCTTAGAACCAGGCTTATCTTAGTCACAGCACAGGAGCTAATCCATGAAGTTTGATTTGTTTTGCAAAAGTGGGAGTTTAATTCATCATGCAGCCACAGAATGTAAGTGATAGAATGATGGACTCATCTGCCTCCCTAAGGATTGATCTTAGAGGGCTTAAATCATTTTTTAACCTCTTTTTATTAATTTTTTATTTTATGCATTCAGGTATTTTGCCTGCATGCGTCTGTTCACCAAATGCATGCCTGGGGCCTCAGGAGGCCAGAAGAGAGCATCAGGTCTCCCAGAATTGGAATGGAGACAGTTGTGAACCATCATATGGATGCTGGGAATCGAAACTGGGTCCTCTGGAAGGAGAGCCAGTGCTCTTGACCACTGAGCTATCTCTCCAGCCTCCTGGACGTAGAGGACTCATGGACGAACAAACGGGGTGTCTGGACTGTGGAAAAAGGTGATTGGAGGTGAACACCAATCAAGAAATCGGCTGTCTGTGCACGTGTAAACCCTGTTGATGGCTCATTATAGCGCACATATGAGATAAAGGCAGCATTAGCGTGATCTGAGGGGGGACATCCATGCGACATGATTGCAGATCCAAGTGAGGAAGTCCCTGGCTTCAGTGAGTTTGAGCCACACAGGGCTCTCTTCAAATCCCTAAAAAAACAGCAGCTTTAAATAGTCATTACAAAAGGCAGAAATAGTGATGAATGCCTATAACCCCAGCAGTTGGGACACAGGCAGAACTGTCTCAAGTTTAAGGACAGCTGTTTTCAGTTGAGTGGTTCCAAGACACCCAAAGCTACATTAGCAAGACCCTGGCTCAAACAGTTAGTCAGGCAGGGTTGCTCATGCCTAAAGGCCCAGTGCTTGGAGGCTAAGTCAGGAGAGCTGCTGAGAGTTTGAAGCTAGCTTGGGCTACACGGTGTGTTTGAAACCAACTTGGACTATATATAATGAGACCTTGCATCAAAAAAGGGAAATCAAGCAAACATACAAAATCCCCGTCTTAGTTAGGGTTACTGTTGCTGCGATGAAACATCATGACCAAAAGCAGGTTGGGGAGGAAAGGGTTTATTTGGCTTACATATGCACATCATAGTCCATCACTGAAGGAAGTCAGGGCAGGAACCTGGAGGCAGGAGCTGATGCAGAAACCATGGAAAAATGCTGCTTAGTGGCTTGATCCTCATGGCTTGCTCAGCCTCTCTTACAGCACCATCAGCCTAGGGGTGGACCCACCCACAATGGAATGCGCTCTCACATCACTCACCAATTAACCCTACAGGCTTGTCTACAGCCCAGTCTTATGGAGGCATTTTCTCAGTTGAGGTTCCCATCTCTCAAATGACTCCAACCTGTGTGAAGTTCACAACACATTCTCTTAAACAGAAACCCAGTGATGGGTAACCTATTGCTACCTGGAGGGTCCCGCCTCCAGACAGCACTAGGGTATGCAAAAAAAAAAAAAAAAAAAAAAAAAAAAAAGAGATGGGGGGAGGACTGGACTTTTTTTATTTGAGGGGAAAATAAGGAAACACACACTTTCTGATGGCAACTTTCTCTTTTACTTCATCTTAAAAAATCTCTTTCTGGGGCTGGAGAGATGGCTCAGTGGTTAAGGGTACTGGCTGCTCTTCCAAAGGTCCTGAGTTCAATTCCCAGCAATCACATGGTGGCTCACAACCATCTGTAATTAGATCTGGCGCCCTCTTCTGGCCAGCAGGCCTACATGCAGACAGAACACTGTATAATAAATAAATAAATAAATCTTTTTAAAAAAATCTCTTTCTGAAAATCTGTCTCCACATAGTTACATTCCACACTGTTACATTCTCCATAATTCTCCACATGGCCACATACCTCTTTTGCACGGTTACATCTCTTTTCTATGCAGCTTCATTTTCCTTGTCTCCACAGTTACAAATCTCCACACAGCCACAGCCAATACGTCTCATTTACACAGCTCTCTCACCACACAGCCACATCTCTCCCTGCACAGCCATGTGTCTATACAGTTACATCCCTCTTTACATAGCTCTACATCCCTCTTCTATACACATTTCTTCTCTCTACTCTGCTACATTCTTTCACATATTACTACACCACTTATCCACTCTTTACTCATTCATTCACTCTCACACATTACTCCTTCTGCACACTCAGCTACATCTCCTTTTCAGCACACACACACACACACACACACACACACACACACACACCTCACTCTCACACTCACTCTTCAAACTCTGAACAAGTACATGGTACATTTTCAGGGTCTGACTCGTAACACATATAAGTCACACAGTTTTTCTCAGGCTAGGGAGGGCATACCAACTTGCCACTGAGTAATGCTTGTCCATGCACGTAGCTCTTTCCCAGAGAGAAGGTAACATTGAAATTCAGGACTTAACAATAACAGCTGGCTGAACTCTGTCTGAGTCCTGTAACATAAACGGAGGCTGGGAGTACGTGCAGAAAGTCCATTACGGCAGAGGGTTACGTCTACCAAAGTTGCTTCAAGTCTGACCTTGATTCAGCAACAAACACCTGGGAATTTGTCTTTGTGTATTCTCTACAGGGACAGCTAGTCTGTTTCGAATTTGTTATGAAGTCTAAAAGTAGCTGTCTCTGTGACTGAGAATACTGTTCTTTTCCTGTGTCAGTCATGAGAAATATTCTAGTATTATTGCTATTCATCAGAATTATACAGCTTAAGCAGAAATCATCTTCCTGACCATCCACAGCTATGTGTGTGCCCAAAGATGGAATATTTTCTCGAGATAAACCCACAAGCAGTGGGAAAACACCCGTAGCAGTTTTTAGGGAAGGAATGTAGAGGCACACGAGAAAATTACAGACAGAAGCAATGTTTACATTCATTTACAGTCTGTGACCCCACAGCTTTGCCGAGTGGGGCTCCCCATCAGAGAATTATTCATCTAGTGGGTTGACCTGTTGAACACTATTTGTCACCTGCTGTATACTCCCATGGCCTCTGGTAAAGCCATTGCTACCAGCAGCTCTCAGCAGTAACCTAAAGAAATCCTGCCAGGCAGTGGTGGCGCACGCCTTTAATCC
>CABHPQ010169372.1:6311-32261 GCA_902168405.1 Peromyscus aztecus
AGAGAGAGAGAGAGAGAGAGAGAGAGAGAGAGAGAGAGAGAGAGAGATGTAGTCACAAGATTTCTCCTCTGGTCCGCCAAGCTCCACAGTCCTGTGGCCTGCTTTTCTCAGTTCTGCCTTGTCATCTTGCTTCCTCTGTGTCTGGATGATGACTCCTGACTCAACCCTTCCTTTTCCCAGAATTCTCCTTGTCTGCTCACCGGGCCAATACTTCCTGCCTGGCTACTGGCCAATCAGCGTTTTATTAAAAGAGTGTACAAAAGCATTATCCCACAGCAAAGAGGAGATGAATTGAGGCACAGGAGAGACACCAGAGGAGATGGAAAGGAAACAGGAGGTGCAAGATGGAAGAGAGTTGAAATACAGATTAATATAAATGGGCTAATTTAAATTCTAAGAGCTAGTGGGACAAGCATAAGCTGCTGGCCAAGCTTTTATAATTAATAAGAAGTCTCTGTGTTGTTATTTGGGGCTGGCAGTAGAAGAGAAAGTCCATCTACATAATACATTATTTACTGTGTGTGTTGGGGGGGTGGTAGAGGGACATGGGAAGCACTTTCCATGTCTGATGTTTGGAGGTCATAGGACAATCAATAGTCCTGGGCTTCAGATTCAAGTGGCCAGGCTGGTCAGCCAGTGCTACAACTTGCTGAGCCATCTTGCTGGCCCTGCCTTTTCTGCTCTAGGTCCCATCTTATGTAGCATCATTGACTCCACTAGCTAATATCCTCAGGTAATTAAGGCGCTAACGGGTGAATAGCCTGGAAACCCAAACAAAGGATAGTCTTTACAAAAGAGGGACAAGGAACATGATTGTTTATCTGTTAGTAGTTTAGTTCAATTTGTCCTTCTTCCAGAAAGAAAAGAACTGTGACTTTAAGAACACAAATGATGGAAGTCCCCAAAGTGAAGGAGATACCGGTA
This sequence comes from Peromyscus aztecus, assembly GCA_902168405.1. NCBI lineage: Eukaryota > Metazoa > Chordata > Mammalia > Rodentia > Cricetidae > Peromyscus > Peromyscus aztecus. The sequence goes on from CABHPQ010169372.1 coordinate 7,236, forward strand.
GTCAAATACCTGCACAATTTCCAAAGGGAAGACCTGGGGTCTGAGTCTCTGTGTTTATGTTTACAGCCAACAGGCTGATGCTTTGTGGTTTATTCCACAAGAGGTTGCTGTGTGAAGACTACGTAGCAGGTACTTCACTGAGTATTGTGAGTTTTACAGTCATGGTAAGATAATAAAATTGGTTTGGAGCATCCTATAAGATAGCGCTAAATCGATAAGGAGGCGAAATCCTTAAAGGAGAGAGAAAAACTCAACCACAAACAAACCAGTTTTATTTTTTGTGGATTATTGTTATTTATTATTTCACAGTCTCCATGGAAACATTCTCCCCCCACCCTTGTTATATATATACACATTTCATGAGATCCCCCCATCCACATAGAATGAAATTCCTTAAGGATAACACCCTAAGATAGGAAACAGGTATATCGGAAGAAGAAGGATACCAGAATCACTCAGTTCTGGATTGTTCATCCCAAATCAACTAATCTCCCTTTTGTTCAGCCCAGCAGAGTCCATACATTTCATCAAGACTTAATCTTTTTAACAAGCCACAAGCATGGTTTTATTTTGTTTCCTCATAACTGTGATGAGGGTTTTGGCCTCACAGCGTGGCTTTTTTATTGCAATATGTGAAAGTGTTCAAACTTTCATATGGGATAGTTCCTATTCAGCTTTCAGCATGGGGTACTGAGCCTCTTTGAGCTACCATGATCCATTTATCCCCAGCCTATAGGAGGTATAAAAAGGGGGCGGGAGAAGGAAGAGGGATTCCTGACTTTTCTTTGTTCCCCATTATTTTTACAGTGGTTAAGTCCAGCTGCACTATTGAGAAGTCCATGAAGAAAACAGTAATTTGAGACTGGATGTCAAGCCAAAAGCTTTTGCTAAGGGCCAATGTATTTGTGAAGGTAAATAGAACATTGTAAAGTATTTAGTGCCACTGTGGGTCACGTCTATTGATGTGTAATGGCCTCTGACCTCCTGTGGTTTCAAATGATTCACATTTAGTTCTAAGTCATGAAGATTGCTTCCTCTAAAGTAGTATTATTCCAGGGTCCCAGCACAGTACTGAACATCCGAAGTAACGTGTAGTTTGGCTAAAATGCAGTGTGTTTGGCTAAAATGGATTGCATGCTGTCGATGCATGAGATCCTTGAATTGGCTGCTTTTTCTGCTCTTGCAGCTAAAATGGTTCTGCTTGTTCATGCTGAGAACGCTTGCTACATTCAGGAAACTGAGGAGGAAGTTTGTGAGAACGTTATCATAATTCCTAAGTCCAAGGGTTTCCTGAGAAAGGACTCCTCATTGGAATTGAAATAAAAAGGGAGGTATCTACTTGTGACAATATTAGTGCCAATGTGCACCATTCAGATGTCCCCAGCTGACGTTCACCTAGCTAAATTCTATGTGTTTGTGTTTATATTTCTTAAGTCATGTAACGAAGGAGAGTGCTGAGGCCAGTAAAGATACCAGAAGCCTAGTTAAATAGAATCAGACAAGTCACGTAGCAGCTACATTTCTGTTTCTTTGTGTGTGAAAACTGAAGGCACAAATATCTACCTAAGCAAAGCATTATGAAAATGGAGTCAGGGTAGAAGGTTCCTCACTCAAAAACCCGTGACTTGTTCTAAGATTAAGTGGGGGAGCATTGGGCATCATTTTCTAATGTCCATAGCCAGGCTGTGGATGATTTTTTTTTTCCGTTCTTGTGACTTACAAATTGCCTAAATGTGGATGGCTCCCACATTCGCATGCCTGTTCAAACCTCTTCCGAGCTTCCGAGTTGATTTACTAAGCCCCTTTCACATCTCCATGTGGTCTCCAGAAGACATTTCAACTTTAATGCGCCAACGAAACCCGTCATTTCCAACTGCGAACAGTACTTTCTACCTCCCACAGTCTTTCTCTGTGTCTGCGCCCTTTCTTACTTAGACTCATGCCAGTCAGCTCTGAGGACCTGCTCCCCTGCTCCCATTCGTAGCTTGTGCACACACGCAAAACCTCTGTAGAGCCCACTGGCAAGTGTTGCCAGCTCTTCTTCTACTCCATATCCAGAATGAAAAAAAGCTCTCACCACCATTCATCCCCTTTATTGCTCCGTCTAAGCTAGATCATTCTCCACGTGTATTTTTGTAGCTTACATCAACTAACCCCTAACTAACCCCTATCCTCTATTCTGAAAAGAGAGATCCATTTAGAATGTAAGACCAATTTTGTCACACCTGTTTTCAATAACCCCAGGACTTTTTTTTTAATCTCACTGTAAATAAAGGTCAAAATTCTTCAAAGTGGCCTAAAGAGGCCAGGCAGGATCTGTCCCCTCTCCTGCCCTTCCTTCCCATTCACATGGGGACATTTGCTTTCTTGCTGTTCTCGGAAGACAAATGTACTTGCTTCTTAAAGGTATGCTTTTTTTTTTTTTTTGCTCCCTCTAAATAAACCGCAGATCAGCAAATTGTTTTACCAGTTAGTCACGTACTAAGTATTTTCAATGTTGTGGAACATGTATTTCCTGAAGGACAGTCACTTGAGGATGCCAAAGTGGCCACAGATAATGTGTCCATACATGACTGAGGATGGGAAACTTCCAGTAAAACTCTACAAGGACAGGTGGCTGGACTAGACTTGGCCCACCCTCCTCTTCCATCAGATATTTTCATAATGCATTCCAATAATTCCATCATGTGCTTGCCTGGTTGCTACAAGCATATAATATTCCAAGGACATAGTAATATCACCTCATTAATTAGCTCTCCTAGACTTTTTTTCCCTTAAAATAGGAATAACCCCCTTGCCAAACACACACACACACACACACACACACACACACACACACACACAGGCTCTTCCCATTTCTATTCAGTACCTCTACCCCATTTTATTTTTCTCCTTACCATTGTTCTCTGAAGCACTGTGCATTTACGTGTAAGAGACTTTGTTTCTTTTTGATGGAATCCCCACAACGGTTAATTGGGATAGAATGAATCAATAGACTCTGGGCTGGAAGACAGGGCTTCCACAGACTCCAGTCTAAGCCATTGTAACCCTCATGTTTGTTGACAAACATCTCTCCCAAATGGGAAGAAAACAAGATCTGCGGCAGAGATCAAGTCTAGCAGTACTTGCTAAAAATAAAAAAAAAATTGTCACAAGCCACAGAAGTCACCCCTGCTTGTTGCCACCCCTGCCTTCTCACGGGAGAAATGTGAACACTCTTCACACGTAAACCCTTTGACTTAATACCAACTTCTAAGGAACCCAGGTAGTTGCTACTTTGTGCTCAGTTTTTCCGGTCATCCTTTCTATCTTGAAGAAACTGTATGTCTTCAGAAATAATGTGTATATTCAATGTAATTTCTTCTCTTTTTCCCCAACCATTAACCAATAGTCCAAATATCCACTACCAAGACCAAACACAGGCTGTCATTTCAGCCTATAAATGTTATTAAGGTTATTAAATTTGAATGAGTTGATCCTACAGTAGTATCACTGACCCACCCGTTTCTCCCAGTAATTGAACTTGAAAGCTATCAATTATAATTTAAGTGGGATGATCATGTGTCAGGAACCTATTTATTGTCTCTGACTTGTTCCTTGTGCACTAATTCTGACATTAGCTTTTATTTATTCTAAAGTGATCAGGTTTCCAAGATACATAAAGCCATGTCTAATATCAAACCCTCATCTCTCAGAGAAACCTTTGGCACATTCAGATAAATTAGAGTGAATCATTTCTATACCTTTAAAGCATTGGGATGCTATTGGCCAAAGAAGTAGCATTAAGGTGCAGAGGACTTGGAAAAAAAGACAGTGGGCGGGGCTAACCAATGAGCAAACAAGCAAACAAACAAAAAGAAAAAGAAGTCTGACAAGATAAAGCCCATTTGTCTGCTGCCCTTGAGCATGGATTGTTGTGTCCAATTAGCAAACACAGGACCTGAGATTTTCTTGGCTTCTGTACAACTCAGATTACTGCTTAAGGAGCAGCCAAGTGATTATCCAGGAACACATCAGGGAGAGGGACAGAAATCCCCAGAAGAGCCTATCTGAGGCTTTATGATTACAGTGGCGAACCTGGGGATGCCAGCGTACAGGAGAAGCTCTGCATTTTCAAATACTAAAATTAATTTCTGATGTGTTAGACCAGCCTCTTTTATTTTTTTCTTTGATGTGGAAAATTAATCTTGCTATATCAGATAAGCGTGAGAGAGGCCATTTTGAAGTTTAAAAATCAGCCTTTTCAAGACGCTTGCTTCTTGTGTACACTGCAACAATGCCATGGTCTTGGGAGACAGCAGCAGTGCCTAGGGGTACTGTCCCTCATGGCCACAGAAACTTGAAGAAGCTGATCGCATCACACCCATAGTCAGCAAGCAGAGATAGAGGAATCCTACCTACTGTGTAGCTCCCTGTCCTGGGCACAGTCCATGAAATGCTGCTGTGTACATGTAGGGTAAGTCTTCCTACTTAAACTAGTTCAGTCAAGAAAAGACCTGACAGGCCAGAGGTGAACCTAATCTAGATAATCCCTCACAGACATGCCTGGAAGCTCCTCTGCAAGGCAATTCAAAATCTTAATCTAGTTGACAAATCAAGGTAAACCCTCCTTGGTTGCCCCTCTCAGGTCTTTACAACAGCAATGAACCTTGGTCCTTCACAGAGAGGGATGACAGTGGTGGTGTAGCTGGCAAACTTGTCAGCTAATGATAGGGATGGACACGACCGATTTCCATGGAGTTAAGTCTCGTCCTAGCATCTCGGATGTCGTTCCTTTGTATAGTGGTAAGACACGGGCGGAGGGTGGAGGTTCTTTCTCCCTCTCGTCTACTGTTAACGCTGTGTTTGCATTTCAACAAGTCACTGAGGGAAGTGACTTCTCTGGGAAGCTGGCGTGTCCCTGGACCTCACCAGAACAGACGACACAGGTTGTCTCCAGATGAATTATAAAACAAACCTTAGTCCACACGTTGTTTCAGGCCCCAGAGGATTCTCTACTGCTGAATCTTAGGGCTGAGAGTTGAGATTGCGTTCCCTCGGGCACAATTTCTGGTCTTATTATTTTCCTAATTTCACCCGCCACCACGGTAACTAAGAGACATAGACTGGGCATCTGTGTTTTTCCTATTTGCCTTTCTGTCATGCCCTTTGGGACTGTTACAGGTGAATTTACCGGGACATGATGGTGAGGAGGGGAATGAGTCCTTGATATATATAGATTAACCTCCAGCCAGCCAGAACACGTTAGTTTAAATGTTTCCAAGATTTACAGGCTGAGATGAGAGAACACAATATCTCATATGCAGTGTAGATTAAATTAGTTGTTTGAAGTCTGGACCCCTTTCTGATTCCAAATCAATCATATACGTTTCCGCATCTGAGTTGGCTGGGAGTTTACAATGACGTAGGACTTGGCCCCTGAGTGTACGTGTTGAACTATGGGATCAGAATTTTAATCACGCCTCAGGTTCAGCTTAGTAGCACTTCACGTCTCCTTCATCAATTTCCCATCTACCTAAGAATTTCAGAAGCTTCACAAAACTGAACACTAAGCTGATACCAAAATAAGAAACAAAAAAAAGAAAGAAAGGAAAAAAATATTCAGTAGTAACCTGAAAAAAAAAACTATGTTGTTATCCTTCTGTCTGTATAGAAGTTTACTGAGATGTAGAGAGTTTGGGACTGGGCATGTATTTGTTTGGCTACCTTAATCTAACTGTGATTTATTTTTTTGTGTGTGTGCGTGTGTTAATTACAAGAAAGTGATATTTATATTTATAAGTTTATTTTATTGTCTAGTTAGTATTCATAGCAACACCTACATGTTATTGATCCTGTTTTAGGACTGAGACAATAAAGCTCAGAGGAAGAGTGACTCCTGGAATCACATAAGCAGTAGATGTTAGGGCAAAGGTGAAAACTCAGCCCTTGGTCCTCCGTGGAGAATTCATTATTCTGTACCACAGTGTCTGTGAGTAGTTCAGGTTATGGGATCACAACAAACAGAACCCAGAGCTGCAGCAAACATGTCTCATTCTGGCTTTGATTCACAGACCCTACTGGCCACCACATTTTCCCCATTTCTCTCTCAAAAAAAAAAAAAAAAAAAAAAACCAACCCCTTTTTCCTGTACATCCTTCTCCTTTCAGGTGAATTTGATCTGGATCTAAAAGTTCTTTTCTTTCCAGCTCCCAGATTGATTTTCCATCACTGAACGTCTTTGATTAGTCCTAATTATTAGGACTATCTTAGAGTATATTCTTAAACTGCACCTGAGTACATAGATTCAGGAATTGTCCTGGTCTCTATTAATTTCCAAACCATTAAATGATTTTTGAAAAAAAAAATTATTGACATGTAATAATGCTGTATTTATATGAGTCACAGGTTATATCTGCATACATATATACAATGATTAAATAAGAGTAATTAATATTCCCTTCTCCTATCATTTCCCTATATTTGGAGTCTTTGAACCCTTTTAGTCCTTCATGAAATATGAAACAGGTAATTGTAATGAGAAAATCTTCAGGCTCTAAAATTGAAGATTGTGCTGTCTTCTACCAGGGTCCCCTGTTCCACAAACTACAACACTCGTGGGGATTTATATTTTTATCATGTTTTTCTATTTGAAAGTTTCATATATGCATATAATGTAAACTCATTGTGATGGTTTGAGTAGAAATGACTCCCACAGACTCATAGATTTGAATATTTGGTCACTGGGGAGTGGCACTATTAGAAGGTGTGGCCTTGTTGGAGTAGGTGTAGCTTTGTTGGAGGAAGTGTGTCACTGGGGGGTAGGCCTTGAGGTTTCAGATGTTCAAGCCAGGCCCAGATTTCCTGGTCTGTTGTTTACAATCTTTCTAAACCCTTCCCAGAAATGTCCTCTGAGCCTTAGGTGCAAGATTTATGTTATAGAGTCATCCACTGTGACTGGGCACCCCACGATCATGTTCTCTGCATTTTGAACAGTTGTGGGCTTTTTTGTGATAGTCTCCAACTGCTGCAGAAAGAATGAGGAGTAAGAGCTATATTTATCTGCAAGTATAAGGATTAGGAAATGTTGGTTTAATAAGGTGGCAGTGGCAGGTTTTCCTCTAGGCCAACTTTCCAATGCCAGGCATGGTTTCTTTTCTGTTGAGTGGTCCTTAAGTCCAATTAGAGGGCTGTTGGTTACCTCCAAGATGTAACTGCCACTATTATAACCTGGAGCTTCTCATGCCTTGCTAGTTGTGGTTCATGGATGGTGCAGCTGGGTAAGACTACTGTTTGCTTGCTTGCATGGGAAGCTTGCATGGTACTTTCCAGTATTATGAAAGGTAGTCCTCAGGGTAGAGGCTTTCATGCCAGGCCCATCTTGGGCCCTCCAGGTTTTATGTACAAAATAAAAGTGGTGTCTTCAGTAACAGGGACTTCCTGTCAACTTCTGGAAGGCAATGAAGGGCAGTACAAAATAAGCTGTTGTTTATTTTGAGACAAGGCTTCAGTCCGCAGCCCAAGCCCACCTGAAACCCCCTCTGTAACCCAGGCTGGCCTTGAACTCTGGGCAATTCTCCTACATCTGCCTCCTGAATACTTGGATTACAAGTGTGAGTCACCATGCCCAGTGTCTTTTTATTTATTTTTTATCACTAAGGATAAAAGAAATGAAAACAATTTTCCTGTTATTCAAGGGTTCTTCTGCTCAAGCTGTTTGGTTCCCTGACCTGAAATAGAAATGTATTTTATTCCCTAAAATATGCATGCTGAAGCACATCATCATTATACTGAAAAACTCAAACAACAATAGAAATAACAAGCTCAAATGAAACCTGCAGAGAATGTATAATCAAATACTGTGATATAATTCAAAAATTACTTCTATTTAATATGGTGCCATGTGGGATGGTTTTACCGGCACCCATCTTTTGCATAGTCCATTAGAACAATTACCAGTGTGATAGAGATGCTACATCAGCAGTAATATCCCAAAGTCGTCCTGGTTGCAGCGTTTTCACCCTTACCTGTGAGATCCTCTCCCCACAAATGATTTGTACTGAATTATCTCACTTCTCCTTTCAAGTCATTTTCAGTTTTTTTTTTTCACAGGTAAGGGTTTTTTTTTGTTTTTTTTTTTTTTTTAGTACTACTATGTTCATAAAACCAAAACTCAACATTCTACAAACAGCTGGAACTTTTAGTCCTCCAAGAATCTTTTCTTAATACTTTGACAGGAACATTATTATTTCTACATGGTTTATGTCATTTTGCCATGTTTTATATACAGTTCATGTCTCCAAAGGGTTCGAGTGATATAGTGTAGTGATTCTTATGGAATATCCACAAGAAAATTTCATCAAACATATTCTTAATAAATGTAGTTTTCTTGATAATTGGTAGGTTTTTTCTCTTTTCTTTCTTCCTTCCTTCCTTTCTTTCTTTCTTTCATTTATTTATTTATTTAGATTTTTGAGACAGGGTTTCTCTGTGTAGCTTTGGAGACTGTCTAGGAACTCGCTTTGTAGACCAGGCTGGCCTCGAACTCACAGAGATCCACCTTCCTTTCCCTCCTGTGTGCTGGGATTAAAGGCATGTGCCACAACCACCTGGCTGGTTTTTTTCTTTTCTTTTTTCTTTCTTTCCTTAATTGGATGTTTTTTAAATGCTCATTTTGAGCATTTCCAACTCACTCAGCTCTTTTGCATCCACAAGGATACCAGTTAAACACTGTCATGGTCATAGAGAAGACTGACCTACATTTTCTATGCAACCATCCTGACTGTAAAGGTACAGATGTCTCCCGGTATTCAGGATCAGCAGGAGGCGTCTCCCAAAGAACAGCCCCAAGTTGCCAAGCCCATTTCCTTCTGCATGTTCTCTCATCCCCCATGTATACATCTAACAAATCTTGGGAGGCTGAACATCCTGAAGACACTTTTTCCATATCATAGCAGTCATCTGATCACTCCTCCAGAGATGTCACACAGGGACTCCTCTTACAGAACTCCAAACTCTGAGCAACTCAAGTCCTCAAAGAAGAGGATTGCTAGTCAACTCTCCCACCATATCCAGACACAAAGCTCCAGCACTCTGCTTCCAGTCACCAAGTTCCAGCACTCTGCTTCTAGTGACCAAGCATCAGCACTCTGTCTCCTGCCACCACTCACTCTACTTTGGGCTCTTATTATTTCACTTAGACTCATGGCCTCATCCTGCCTCCAATAAAAACTCCTCTGGTGCCCAAGAATTATTCTTTTCTAAATTATCATCTACTAATGTCTGTCTTTATTCAAAGTTCTTCATGTCTCTTCACTCCCTGCCTCCAGGATCCAATCTTACTCTCTTTATCATCACCATCTGCTCCCAGCCTGCTCCTCCACTTTATCTTCTGCCACTACCCACCTTGCACTTCCCATTTCAGAAATATGGTGAGCTGTCTTCCCCTGCCAAGTCTTGTTTTCACTTGTGCTTAGGGGACTTCTTCCTTCTTGCGTCTGCTAGTGTCAAGTCCTGTGCCATCTGATCTATGAAGACTGTCATTTCTTCCAAGACATTGGGTTCTTAGTCACCCAGTTCTCCATGGCCTATGCTTTCATTGGTTTTGTAACTTTTTGTGACTGCTGAGCGACTCTGAGTTACGCCATTCATGCCTTAGTCTAGAGAACGGACTGTAAGAGACTATCATGTATCATGTATGTAAGAGACTATCTAGCACACCCATTGCTGATAGATTGCAGTCTCTTAATGGACTAGAAGAGTTTTTACATCTTTAAATATCCAACAGTTATCGCCAGGGTCCCCCATCCCTTTCCTCCCTCCATCTCCACTCACCTGCCTGTCAGCACAATCACTCCTAAAAATTAATTCCCCTTCTAAGATAATTTAAGCATAAAATACAGTGGCAGATAAGCAAACCCCAACCCCATCCAATTAGAGTAAATCTCGCTCAAATAGAATTAACCCAATTAAACCTGTTTCTGCGATTTCCTGACATATTTGAAGTGATTAAAGAATTGCATGTCAGGGTTTTAGTTCTTATTTTTATTTGAGACTGGGTCTTCTACCTACCCTAGTCTGTTCTCCAACTCTATGTGCAGCCCAAGCTGAACTCAGCTTCCCGAGGGTTGTGAGTACAGACACTCCCCAATACCCTCAGTATAAGAAAGTTTCATTCTCATCAATGTAAATGTTCTTCCATTAACTTTATTTTCTAGAGCACTATGAAAGATTTTTTAAAAATTACAAAACTAATCAAGACTAATATTAGAAGGTTTGGAAAATGAAGGCAACATACACAAATATAAACCAAAGCAGTGTGCAGCAGCAAATCATTACTATGTTAACATTTGTTTTTGTTTCTAGTATTTATCTGTCTATGTTTTCATCTCTGTATATATATATATATGTGTGTGTGTGTGTGTGTGTGTGTGTGTGTGTGTGTGTGTACATAAACACAAATGTACTAAATATATAATTACACATGTTTGAGCCATGCTTTCTGAAGAATTTTGTATTCTCTTTTTTTAATGAAATGGTGTACTGGTTAGTTCTTTGTCATCTTGACACAGATTGAGTAATCTGGGAAAAGGGAACCTCAGTTGAAGAATGGCTTCCATTAGACTGAGCTGTTGGCAAGTCTGTGGGCATTTTCTTGATTAATGGTTGATGTGGGAGGGCACAGGCTTACGGATCGTGCCACCCCTGGGCAGGTGGTCCTGAGTTATGTGGAAAAGTAGGCCAAGCAAACCATGGGGATCAAGCTAGTAAGCAGCATTCCTTCATGGTCTCTGTATCATTTCCTGCCTTTAGTGCCCACCCCAACTTCCCCTCATGGTGGACTGTAAGCTGAAAGATGGAACAAACCATTTCTTTCCCAAGGTGTTCTTGTTATCACAACAATAAAAAGCAAACTAAAACACCTAGCATGTATTTTATTGTGATTATTCAAATTCTCAATAAAATGTACTAAATTTATTGTGTATGTGAGTGAATTGTGTTATTTGACGTTCGAGTTGTTTTATACATGGTTTCACCAGGATGGATAACTGTTTAGAGCATGATTTCTGACATGCAGTGTAGACTTCTTCATAGGGAGAGAGTTTAAGAAGGCACTATTGGGTGAGAGGATAGCACATGGACCCTTTTGTGGAATTCTATCCCATCCCCCAACTGAGTAATCTTTTTTGGAGTGTTTGTGGTCTTTGGTCTTCATGTTATTCAGAGACCACTGAATAAAGGCAGAAGGAGAATTGTCCTTGTCTTTGCTGGTGCTACAGGGGTAACTAGTTCAAAGTTTTTTATAGGTTGAAGAAGTTATTCAATATATCTTTATTTTAATTTATCACTTGCATTCTTTTGGTAGTGTTGGGGATTTGAATTCAGGGCCTCACCCGTGCTAGGTCAATGCTCTGACACTGAATAGTATCTCTAGCCCTTTGTTGGTTCATTTCTAAAGCTTAGATAATAATGTTTTGTACTGCTCCTTTTAGGAGTGTAACTGCACTAAGTACATGGGATATCTTTAAACATTCATCTAGTAACTAGCAGAGCTGGATAATAATCCCAAACTCTGCTGGAGCAGAATTCACTAAAACTCCCAGTTCCTTGAAGAGACATCTCACTGTAGCACACAGAGTTAGCTGTGGTGGATGGGACTTGAGATGCAATACCTGTAGCATGTTTTGATTTTTTTTTAATATTCCAAATCATAGTCTTTTAGATCTAACTTCTTTTCTTATTTTGAAGTTATGCTATTGAAACCTGACTACCATGTGATTGCTAAATGAGAATATGATCTTTTCAGTATGAGTTAAACCATGAATTATTTCAAATAAGAGCACAAGGTTGATGTAAACAAAAGAGGTCAGTCTTTTCAATTGTTTTCTTTGTACATCACTCATGGAAATTGTTTGATTAGTGGAATAAAGATGTATTATGCACTGGATCTATTTACCAGATTCAGAAAACAGAATTTGATAACTCCTTAAGTCACTTTTAAACATTTTTTTTCATTTTCTTATAGAAAAAAATGCAAAATTAATTTTATTGTGCTGAATTCTTAACATTTTGCTCCATTTGCTTAGCATTTGTTCGCCTTTGTTTTTATGCTAATGTATTACAAATTCATGCAATGTGGTTCCTAAGGACTTTCTTTTACATCTCCAAGAACTTTTATAACAATCAGCAACATGATACAATATTGTTATCTAATCCACAGTATTAATCTAAGTTTCACAAACAAACTTCTGATGATTTTTCTATTAACTTTCAAAAAAAATTCTGATTCAGGATACAATCAGGAGAGGATCTGTCCACAAAAATCCCAGCTGTCACCTTAAAGGGAATAAGAAACAACTTGCTCTGGAGCCAGGTTACTCCATGTTCCATGTTCCCATGTGGAGGCAATTTCATGAAGTTTGATAGTAATAGAACTAAGAGATAGCAATCAAGGCATGTGAAAAATGAACTGTCAGAAAATACAGCAAGATGGAGGACTCCCTCCTGTAGGTCGTAGATGCTATCTGATGGCATGCTTACCTTTGGATTGGTGGAAATAATTGTCTGCTAAACTGACAGATTCCCAAAGGGTTTTAATCTACTAGTCATGGAATGCTCTTTTTGACACAGAGGTGGTGGACAAGAAATGGCTATTTGGGTGGGTAAAATTAGCCCGGCCAGGATAAAGTAGAATTGGGCTCTGACATACCACTTCACTACAGTTTTTTCTTTGTTTAGATTTATTCATTTCATTTTATGTGGGAGTGTTTTGTCCTCATGTCTGTATGTACACCATGTGCATATTTGATGTCTGTGGCAGTCAAAGAGGGCACCTGACTGCCTGGAGTTACAGATAGTTGTGAGCCACCATGTGGGTGCTGGGAATCAAACCCTGGCCCCCCACAAGAGCAGAAGTGCTGTTAGCTGCTGAGCCATCTCTGCAGCAACAGTCTCTGCATCTAATCAGTCTTTGCAGAGACTCTCTCGAGGAACATCTGTTTACAGATCTCAGATTTTATTCACAGTCCTATCTCATTGGTGAGGAGAGTTCTTTACCCTTATTTTATGATGTAAATACTTTTGGTAGAGTAAAATTGACAAGTTTGTAGACTATTCTTTGAGGTTTCCTTACAGTTAGCTTCAGGTTTGTATATTTTATTATTCAAATGATTGTGTATCTTCAGGGAACCCTATAAGGAATCTCATTGTCTTAGGGTTACTATTGCTGGGATGAAACACCATGACTGAAGGCAAGGAGGGGAGGAAGGGGTTTGTTTGGCCCCCATTCCATTTAAGGGCCATTTTTTTCAAACCACCACAGTAGGTGATCCAATCCACTATGCCTTTAAACTCTCCAAAGTCTCTCCTAGAATAGGGAATTATAGCTAGTTCTTTTCCCAGTACGATAGACTTTCATAGTTTGTGTCAAGCAGGGGGCATTTACTGGTCCTACTGCAGTAGATATGGACATGAGGTGTCTCCCAGAAGCTTGTAGTGTAACTAGAAAGAAATGCACATGGTTCATCCTTTACTTAAGAAGAATGATCTGGCTTTAGATTCCCTCTCTTTTTTTAATGCAAGGATCCTAGAGAAACATGGGACTTAGTCACTGACCTGAAATACCTAGGCCGATGTTTTATGTGATTGTGTCTGAGTCACCTCCTGTGTCATTTGAGCAATCATGTTTCTCACGCATCTCTTGAGTGCTTCCCATTGATTTGTTCACCGCATCGTTGTACTTTATCCACCACGGCTGATGCAAATCTGACATGTTTTCTTCAAATTTCCTTTCCTTCCAGCTGCTTTTATCTCCCTAGATCAGCAAGTGGGGATATGATTATTGTCTCTTTTCCTTTTTGTCTGTATCTATCCTGAACAAGATTTGTGTTTGTATCTGACTCGTTTCCTCTTCCTCTTCCTATCCTTTCTTCTCTCTCTTCTGGTTTAGTATGTCATATTAAGCTGAAGTCCTCTCAGGCAGGGATTAAGACAACAATGTCATTAACTGGATTTTTTTGTTTGTTTTTTCATTTCTAGTCTTGTTTCCCTTAGATTTGTTCTTGAATGTGATTCTGTATTTACTAGTGTAATCATGCTGGAAAGTAGGGTCACTAAAGTGGAGTTCCGTAAGAGCTAGCTGAGGTGATGCCTGTCAAGCACTTAGCATGGTGTCTGTGATGTATGCTAGCTATTGTTTATATAGTCATTAGCTTTTTAGCTGTCTTAATCATGAGACCTTGTTATATTATTAGTGTTCTCGTGTCATAATCTTTCTTAATATCGCCTCTAGGATAAAATCAAATTCCCTAGTGATCATGGCTAATACTCCATAATTTGTTTCCCAATTGTTCCTCCAGACTTACATCTGGTTCATATTACCTTTTTAGTCTGAGATTAGGTATATTAAAATACTTTTAGTTGCTTCAAGGTGTGGACTCTTCCCTACCCCTGTACATGCTGATTCATCTGATTAAACACCCTGGTTCATAGTCTTTCCCTAATTTATATTATCCATTCATTTTTCAAATCTCAGTTTGAATATTACCACCTTTATGAGCTTCCCACGGTGTTTTCTGCTCTAGTTGAAGTACTTGTCTACGTAGGTCCATGATAACATACATTCTGCTTCACTGTAACAAGTAGAATAGCATTCAATTGAGCTTTACCAACATAACCTCATTGTGGTGTATTCTTTGCTCATCTTTCTTCCCTGAGAAACCATCCTGACTTGGTGGAGTTTTCTGGCATTAGTTATATGAGGCTTTATATTATATTATTTTTTATATCTGAATGACACATACCCAGAAACTGGGCCAGGAAAAGATGTTATGTCTATTGAAAATTTGAATTGCTATGTAACTATGACTGATAAACATATAGTCAGAAACTATAAGGCATGGATGCATATTTAGAGCCAGAGTTCATGCCTTAAACAGGAAAGAAAATAGAAAGCTTACAACATGAAACCATAGGCAGAATATAGAAAAGCAGCGTTAGTACATAGGTAGAAAAAGTAGATCTTTAGAGGGAAATATAGAATTGAAACTGAACAAGAAACTGGACAGAAAATAACCTAAGAGAGTAATTTCCTGATTAATTTGAGTTTAGATTCATTAACTTAGAAAATTTGTGCCAATTATAGAGAAGAACCATGTCTTCAGTGAACCTTGATGTTCGTTTAGCTGTACAAATTCAAAGTAGTATACAATAAGACACTGGTGATGTTGATTAATAACCAATTACACAGGGATTACATCATTAAATAAATAAAAGAGTGAAAATAACTAAGGTCAGTGTTACTTCTACTGTGAGTACAAGTTTCTGCATGGTTCAGAATGACAATAACTGGAAACTCGTGGCCATGCACCGATCATTTCCTTCTGTCGCTGGCATAGAATAACAGAAGGTGCAAAAGTGCCTTGCCTTGTAGGTGCTGTTACTCACATTCTTACTTCTTTTTCTTTTGCAGATATAAGTCCCAGTGTTCCAGAGAAAATGCTTTCTTTCATGCTTAAGATGTGATATGGTTATTACATTTTTGCTTCCCCACCTACTTTTTCTTTTAACTCAGTTTCGTATTCCAGGTTGATTTGTCTATTTCTGTAAGTAGTTAAATCCATCAAATCTGGAAGATACAGGGACTGAATGGGCAGAAATTTAAGAAGTATCTGTGGGCAGTCTACATGAAAAGTATTGAGTGAATCATCAGAAGGGCAGATCTGTTATTCTTTCATTGTATGTTTTTGGGTAGGGAAGTTGCCTTGAGGTTTCCCCTATTTCTTCACTATGTGCTCCTGGGTATGACAGTCACCTAGAGCCTCACCCCCCCCCCCCCGCCCCCAACTTCAATTTTCTAAGGGTAAACATCAGAATTTGTTCACTGCTTACCTCAGAGTTCTAACGATCAAATGGATACTTTGCAAACATGAACAGTTTACATGCAATATCCTGTCGTAGAATATTTGCTAAGGTTGAGGAACCTGTCAACCCACAGGCACTCTGTCAGTCACAGGACAAGAGGCCTCCAGTTACATGCCACATCCTTACAAGCATAGGACTCCATTTTTCACGGCTCATGAGTGGTATTTAATAACGAAAGAAGGGAAATGGATTGTAAAGAGTTTAATATAACTCCTGCATGAGTAAGGCTTCTTGGAGAGTTAGGTGTGGAAGTACAAGTTAACTCAGTTATTTGACCTGGAGTAGAATTTACAGAAGGGGATTGTTGATAAGAAGCATGAAGCTGTCCAGGGTCAGAAATGTGTTTTCAGGTGTGGAATTTCACAGCAAGTCATGTTTTGCCCCGTCTGTAACATCCCCTAAGGTACAGGAGGATCTGGATCCTTGTGTTTGTCTTACAAGAGATAAAATGTGATGGATCTTTAATTGCTGTGTAATGTCGTTTAATCAATTGATCTTACCCAAAAAGCCCATAACCAATTTTAGTTAGATAGAGAAATCTTTTTCATAAAACACTGT
Organism: Peromyscus aztecus; assembly: GCA_902168405.1. Taxonomy (NCBI): domain Eukaryota; kingdom Metazoa; phylum Chordata; class Mammalia; order Rodentia; family Cricetidae; genus Peromyscus; species Peromyscus aztecus. The sequence goes on from CABHPQ010169372.1 coordinate 23,694, forward strand.
AGAACTGATCCAGTGCAAATACTGAAACATTTATCCAGCACTGCCTAGTTTATTTAAGGGTTTTCAACAAATATTTATAGAAATTTATCATTGAAACAGCACCTGTATTTTAATAGATTGGCAAATAAAATACTTAAAAAACATTTGAGATGGATATTGCCTTATATGACAGGGTGCAGAAATGGAAAATACTCAAAACTTCATGAAGAATATTACTTTATAGATATACATGATTTTTCTTATGTTTGCTCTTTGATTCCTGTTTTTAAGACAGGGTTTCATTCTGTAGACCAGACTGGTCTGTAATCTACTGTGCAGACACAAGCACAAGGCCTCAAACTCACTACACTTCTCTTGTCTCAACCTCCCAAGTGTTTGTATTATAGGTATGAACTACCATATGAACTTAAATGGACCTGTTGATAGCTTTAGCTCTCTTCATTTCTCTAGATTGTTGTTAGATTATTAGGACTATTATTCTGAATTACATTCATAATTTTCTTTAAGATGTAAATATCCTAAGTGCCTAATAGAGAGAGGCTAGGATAATCAGATTTCTTAAAAAGACCAGTTGTTATTGACAAAACAGCTCCAGTGTGGCAATAATAATTATAAACTATGCAAACTAGAAATAATATACCATAATATTAACAATGGAACAATTGCATAATATTAAATCATAGTCAGAAAACAGTGAGAAAGAACTTGATTATAAAACACTTGGCATACATTCTTGGGGATTTTTCTAATCATTACTATATTAAGACATAAAAGAATTAAAGAATTTTTTTTGTCTTAAATCTCCAAAGAAGAGGAAAAAGAACTAAGCCCAAGTTAGAGTTATAGAAGATTTCCTGTGGATTTTACATTTTAAGTGTGATTTCCTGGTTTATTGAGCTCTAATGTCATGCTTCTAATTTTGACCTGTAACTTAAACTCTAACTTTTAGTAGTAATTAGTTTTAATTATTTTTTTCTTTTTTAGAGCAAGGAATACATTAAAAGGGAATCATATGACACAAGGACATTATTTTTGATGACAGTTTCTATGCCATTCTTTTGGTTGGAAATACCTGTAGCATTTAGAGTGTCTTTATAGAGAAACATTACATCATAATTATTGGTGTCTGTGTTTACAAGCAACATAACACAGTGCTTTACCTCTACTACAAGTTACATGCTTCCATTAATTAACTCTTAGGTTGGGTGACTCTACAGATCAGAAAGCAGATGAGAAAACAGCCTCTGAAAACCCACTGGAGTTTATAAAGTATTAGCAGCTTAACCATGAAGATATGGGACTTCAAAGTGTATTGGCTTTCAAGTAAATTATGTTTTTTTTTTCCCCTCAAATCTAATCATTCCACTTGTATTAATGTCCATAACAAAGTCTGGATATTACCAGTCCTCAGATTCTATAGTTCACAACAATATCCTGAGTTGTCTTTAAAAACTGTATACTTTTAAGTTCTACACCCCATCCCATCTGGCAGGTCTAGGGTGAATGCGAGAATCTGAGATTTTAACAAGACCTCAAGTGATGTGATATGGATGGTCTACCCAACATATTGGAAAAGTACTGAGGTGTTTTGTTTTGTTTGTTTTTCCCCCAGGACAGAAGATTAAACTCAGGGTCTCATACATGCTGGGAAATGCCCTAGTACTGACCTACACCCCTGAACTTTATTTTTTTTCTTTTTTATCTTTTGAGATAGCATCTCACTAAGTAGCCCAGGCTGACCTTCAACTTGTGATCCACTTGCTTCAGCCTCCCTGAGTAGCTGGAATTGCAGGTGTGCACTGCCGGGATATATGGAATTTTGAAATGGCTGTGAGAGAGAAAATAGCTTGTTTGCATCTATTCAATGCATCTATTCGTGCATCTTCAATTTTAATGTGCCTCCAAGCAACGTGTAGACTCATTTCAAGGGAAGACAAATATTTCAGTCAGTTGATATTAGGTGTGAATGCCGTGTACTGAGCTCTAGATTCTGCATTGCTTTTGAACTCTCTATTACTTCTCTTTCGTTGTTAAGGGTACATGTGAGTGTGTGCGTCTTGATTATGTCTCAGGTGTTTTCCCACACAATATGATTCTGCCCTCCTTGGCATCCAGGGTAGATGTCACATGAGCTAAAGAACATTCCCAAGTGGCACTAAATGTGTGTAACACACCTCAAGACCTACTAATAACAACCAGAGCTACTTTTGAGAGTTTGTGGCTATCTTCTCTATCTTGGAAGGGAAAAATTGGTAGAAAATATAGTAGGTCTGACTTTTACTCCTTTATCAAAATCCATGAAATAAGAAGGCAAACTACAGAAAAAAACAGAACGTATTTAAACTTTTCCAGGGAACAAGTATGCCTGCATGAAAATTAATCTTATGTCATCATTTACAGTTTATAAACTTATATGATCATTTGAGGAAGGTAGAGAAGATGTCATGTGACTCTGTTTTTTCTATTTATGGACATTCAAAAATGTTTTGTTACCCCTTAGAAAATTAAAACCACCAGCTATTTAATGTGAAAATGAACTTGGATGAAATAGCATGGCAAATTATATCTAGCACAAGCATCTGTCAATAAGTTCCCATGCTGCACTAATCCATGGAGAGAAAGAAAAGGGGCTTTTGATTTTTAAGCCTTCTAATTCCAGAGACAGAATGTCCCTAACTTTAAAATGGATCATCTACAAAAGAGGATGGGGAAATGAAGAGATCATGACATAGTATTAACTGATCTTTTTTTCAGTTTTTCAGAAACTCGCTGTGTATCTTCTCTCATTGAAATGTGCACTTATGACATTTCAAAGAAGTGATGGCATCTGGTGTTCAGGACAAAGAGTGGGGATTTGCCACAGGGACCTGATTCTCCTGAGTGTTCTGTCTGACGAGGAATGTTATCTGAGGCCACATACGGTATCAGTTGCTGCCTACTGTGAGAAAGACATACATGTAAAAGCTCGGGACTGCTCATCAACTTTGTTGCTAGTGAATAGTAACAAACAGCACAAACACTGGTAAGTCTGTGCATGCACACACACACACACATATACATGCACACATATTTAAACACATAACTGTAATAGCAGTTGCTATTACCTCCATCTTGCAGGTATTGAAATGAGCCATGAAACTGGCACAAGATTACTTGGCTGGCCAGTGGTCAAGACAGGATTCAAATATAATCAACGCAACTCCAGAATTTCAGTTTTGTTTTATCAGTACTTTCCAACGTAAAATGATTTGTCCTTTTAAGTGGACATGCTAGGAGGAAGATGTATAGTTATTCTATCAATATTAGCATTACTGAGAGCATTCATGCATTGCCTTTAATGTGATGGATTGCTGATAAATTAGAAGGCAGTCCAGACAAAGAGTGAAGTACCCCCAACAGCTCAATCTCGTAATTTAAAAGGGAAGTAAGCCATCCCTCTGGCTAGACCAACCTACAGACAAGCTTTGTTTGGTCTGTGGTTTTGACCTTTACAGTGTTTTACATTTTAATTAGTTACCAAAATAGACACAGGAAAATTTAACAGCTTTATACACAGATCCAAATTTCTGCTCTCTTAGAAAACTGGAGTCTTCATACCACAGTCCTTGCTATTTTCTCCCACAACCTGGGCCTGGGTGTCACTTTGTAACCTCTGTACTTACTCCACTATATCATATTTGCATGTTCTAGTCCGTACACATTTGATTTTGTCACCTTAAACCAAACAATTATTTTTACGGGACAAATGAAAGCAAATTCTTATAACTTGTATAAATATAATTTCAGAAAGGTTACTGTTAGAGAGAGAGAGGACATTTATTTCCACTGCATATCATAGATAGTTAAAGTCAGTTTCTCAACTACTAGGAAGCACAGCATGTTTTTTTTTTCTAAATTCTAGCTACTAGTCTCACTGAAAAATGGCATAAAGAAGTATCTTCGATGCTATTGTTGATATATGCTTTTCCATAGAAGACTCATATATGGGCAGAATGACAAAGGAATAGATACAAAAGCAAATCACAATTCCTTTCTTTTTCCTCTAAGGATAACAATTCTTTAATAAATGATTCCTCTGAGAGTAACCACAAGAACAGACACTAGTTTAGAAATGTTTTCTGGATAAGAAATGTACAAATGTGGTTTCATAATATGATGCTTTCACCATAATTGTAAACATCCTCACCAACTGCCTCATGTAGAATTATGTAACTAAATGCACTTTAGATAGTGTCTGGGAAACATTTGCACACATCCATACTCCAAGTTTAGTAACTTTGCACTAAAATGAACAGGTCTAGAAATGTCTAGAATTCTGCTCCCCACCCCACCCCCCACCTCAGGAGTGTGTGTGTGGAATATTTGTGTATACAGCACCAGATAACTTGGGAATGGGATCCAATTTTAAACACAAAATTTATTTGTTTTATATACACCATATATAACTACCCGAAGAAAATTTTATGCAATATTTTTAGTACAGCTGCGTACTGATTGTGACCTACCACTTGAGACGAGGTATGGAATTTTCCATGTGCGATGTGTTAGCACTAAAAAAAGTTTCTGTTCTTGGACCATTCTAGATGTTGGTTTCATGTTCAGTCTGTGCCTGGGCACTAATCCATGCCATGTGTTAACTAGACTGAAATGTGTGGAGAGCTATACACCTACACCTCCAAATAATTATGAGTTCATTCCTTCCTTCTATTTTGATAATTACTGTGGTGGTTTGAATGACAATGCCCCCCAAAGGGTCATATATTTGAATGCCTAGTCATCAGGGAGTGGCACTATTTGAGAAGTTTAAAAGGATTAGGAGGTGTGGACTTGTTGATGGAAGTGTGTCATAGGCTGGGCTTTAAGGTTTCAAAAGCCCACACCAGGATCAGTGCCTCTCTCTCTCTCTGCGTATGGACCAGGACGTAGCTTCAGGGCCATGTTCCCCGCCATGATGATAATGGACTAAGTCCCTAAAACTGTTAACAAGCTCCCAATTAAATGCTTTCTTTTCTAAGAGTTGCCTTGGTCCTTGTGTCTCTTCACAGCAATGGAACATTGACTAGGGCAATTACTGAATGCCTGCCACACGCTAGCGTGTCTCAGCTTTACAGTCCCACTTGAGGACTGTTGAGACGGTGCTGGATATCCATTTGTTATGCAGGGTGTCCTGTGTAAACATTGTTTGTTTGTTTTAGTTTGATTGGTGACACTGGTATTCATAATAAATTTTTACCCAATTTGTTTGAAAGTAACTAGCAAAGGAACAAATCTCATATACTTATACTGTTTTCAATGGCTGTGACCTAAGCCAGAAGTGTCTGCACAGTGGTATAATAACATCTCTGCATCACCAGTCCTGTGGCATGGCAGGGAAAAAGATGACGAGATTTTAATGAACTAATGATTGTACATTGTGAACATTTGATGTTTCCCCTCTCTCCTACGAGTCCTCAAAGTTTCTCAGGAGTTTTAAAGATGTGTTACACTTGCTTGGCCAACTGTTTCATCTATCTATACTGCCTTTCCTATTACCTACCTCTTCCTTTCAATTTCACTTTATTGGTTATATTGAAGAAATATTCTCAGTCATGTATATCAAGGCTTCTTTCCTACCATTTATAGATGATACCAATGAGTAAGATTTTAGCATCTCTGTAATTCGTTCCTCTGAGGTTAAAAGAGACAATCTATAATTTTGTCTCAATCTCTCAAAGCTCCCAAAGTATGATTCAGACAGTGCCTACTGGGAGTTCCTTAGAAGCTTGCTTCCCGGCCTTGCTGATGTTCAAACCGTTAGCAGTGTCTTGGCCAGTTGTGCACCGAACAACTACAGCAGGTTCCAGTTGAGACCGTCAGCCAGATGCTCATTAAGGCTCTAATAGGAGCAATTAATATCCACCAAGTCACAGTAAGACACGAGAGGGAACGAGTTAACTCTGAAAATGATGTCTTGTTTTCTTAAATGAAAAGCGCACTACAGTCATCTTCCCCAAGAACGTGAGAGAAAATTAAACTTGTACACTTTATTGCCTAGAAGTGTTTCGAGTTGTGTTTATTTGTTTAGCCCTTATGGCTTAGCATGACTCTTCCTGAAATAGATTTCTGCTTCTACTTCACTGTGGGAAAGTTTTCTCTGTTTCTTAGTGTACCTGAGGGGACTGATTAAAGGGTGTGTGTGTGTGTGTGTGTGTGTGTGTGTGTGTGTGTGTCTTTTGCAAGCAAGGCTGGATGTTGCTCGAGTTTCTAAATGGTCTTTTCATAAAAACCTGGAGCCAGATATTGGTGTAAATGCTGAAAGATCAGAGAGACAAAGGAACAAGCCACCTCTTACCTCTAGGACTCCTCAGCCTGAAAAGCCTTAGCCCATAGGCCTCTAGCCACATGAGCTTCCTCAGCTGAAAAGGCTTCTAGTTCCTGTCTCCTCACACCTTATATACCTGTCTCAACCCAGCCATTAAAAGCATCTGTGGAAGGGAATGGGACCCCCCTCCCCCCCCCCAAGAAAAAGGAAATTGAGTGAGCTCTAACAGTGTTCTTGGGGACTGAAAACATAACTTAGTTGGTAAAGTATTTGCCATGTAAGCATGAGGACCCAGCCTCAATCTCCCGCACTCACATAAAACGATGGCACACGCTTAGCTTGTAATGCCAGCACAGTGGGTGGCACCTAAGGAATGCTGCCCAAAGCTGATACCTGAAGTTGACCGCTGGCCTACACACACACACACACACACACACACACACACACACAAACAGCAACAAGAAGCTAACAAACTCAACAAAAAACCAAGTACACAGTGGGTTCTCCTTTTTCAGCTAGTATAACCAGAGGAACACATATTTTCTTAGATATCTGTTGATTTCCCAGACCATACAATCCATCTAATGGGTTCAACTCCAGCAAAATTTATATAGTTGTAATCAATCAAATGTGAAAACATAATTTATATTGATTCATTTTCTTTTTCCTGAGAAATAAAGTAGATACTATAAGGTACATTGTCATCTTCAATGTTTGTTAGCATGCTTGCATAAGGGTAGTATTTAAGGCTTAGAAATAATACATGTATACAAGGGAATGTGGTCATTGTCTATTTTTGTTTTATTTTTAACCACCTAGGAGTTTACAGTTTGTGTATGGAAACATGTCACACACATCTAGAAATGGTTATAGATGTGTATTAAGTATATAGACATGGCATAAAGAAGGATGAGAGAGGAAGTCAGAATGGAAAGTTTCTTGGACACTTAAGAGAGGTTTAAATTTGCTAGAGATTAATGCTCTTGGGGTCTAAAACTAATCAGGAAAATGACCATTGAGGAGAATTTAAGAAAGTCCAATGGAATGGAAACATATTTACTTTATCTCTTCTTAGTTGCTAGCTAGGGCCCACTTCCTTTGACCAGATGACCTTTTGCTTTTTACACTGCCTGATAAATTGCTTTAGACCTGAGGCCAGCTAGATTGTTCTGTAAAGAGCTACTAGTAAATATTTTAGGTCTTTCAATACATGCCACGTTTGCCATAAGTACTAAACTATACAGTCATACTGTGAAAGCAGCCCTAGACCTAAAACATGAGAAATGGGATGAGGAGTGCACCCATCCAGTGTTGCTCACAGATACAGTACACTCCTGATTCTAATGCATATATATTTAAATGAATCAACAAACAATACAAACTACTGAGTCCATTCGGTGTTTCATACTGTATATTTATGTTTATAGGGCTGAACACAGACTTAATAAATACCTTATCGAAACTTAAAGAAACCAGTTGGATTTCAAATGAGGAGCAAAGTGAAAGAAAATATAGATTATATTCTCATTAGCATATTAGCCTATCTGTAAATCTAAGATATACTGAGATTTCTGAGGTAGACCAGTAGTAATTTTCTACATCAGATATGCATAGGGACCACCTGAACGATTGTGAACAGTTACATTCTTTGGGCTCCACCCCCTGATATTCTGACTGAAAGGCCCCATCATCTGCATTTTAGAACTCTTGCTCAGGCTGCTGTGTAGACTCTGACAGATGCAGCCCACACCTCTCCTTTGGAGGAGGCTGGAATAATGGGAGGATCAAGGTTGAACAACTGAACTGAGCAGAGATGGAGAAACTGAAGGCTGCCTGCACCCAGGGAAGGAGACAGGGGGTAAACAGCTGCAGTTTGGAAATGGTTTTGCTGCTATCGGCAAAAAAAACAGAAAACACTGAAATTAGAATTTACCAGTTGCTTTATTTGTCTTCAAAATGACTTCTTCTGATTCATGGTTTGAATTTTAAAATGTCTCCATGTCACAGACTTCGTAAACAGCTTACTGTAAGAACAGAGCAGCTGTCTTGAGAACTCTGCCACTTTCTAACCTGCATTGACTAACAGTATCCACTGCTCCAGTATCGTTGTATTTCCTACCCCTTATGAAATCCTTTTGCGGTAATAGGATAAATTATATTTTCAGATTTAACACCCCTTTGTTAAGCAAATTTTGTAAAAAGGCTTTTTAGAAGTCATGTTTTTTTTTTTTTTAGAAACCACATAAAATCCCCTTTAGTAATGATTC